>SJXQ01001549.1:84875-98067 GCA_006408695.1 Aepyceros melampus | reverse complement strand
ATGCAATCAGCAAGAGGATTTATTAGGCCGACACGCCGGGGTTCAGTCTCCACTCAAGGAGATGAACCCCGAACATCAATTGTGAGGAACTTTTATACCGAAAAATCACAGGCAGGTGTGGGAGGGGTCAGGATGTTGGGAACAATGTGGTAGGGGGCCATAGGCAGGGGTAGGTGGGGTGAGGACGTTTGATTGGTGGGATAGGTCTGCAGGTAATTAAGTCGAAACAGTTGACTGACCACCCTGCAGCGCTTGGCCAGTTCTTAGAGAAACAATTACCCGGAAAAATCCGACAGTAAATACATCTTTTTGAGAGGGGGTCTCTTTTGCAAGGTCAGGAAACTAGGTTATAAGTCATCAGTTAAGAATTAATAGAATGGGGCTTTGTTAAGGACCAGGAGACTCTGAGTCACCAGATAAGGAGTAAGTTATCTCCTGTGAGGCATGGCCTGCCTCCGAGGTTTTAACAAAAAGGGGGCTTAAAATTTTAACCTAGGTTCCTCAGTTTCCTTGGTGTGTATGCCCAGCAGTGGGATCGCTGGATCTGGGCTACTGATTTTAAGTGGCTTTATTTATTTACCTGAAGACCTTTTTTGGAGGGTCTTTGGGGATTTTTTTTTTTTTTTTAGTTTTATCTTTTATTGATGTAAGACCTATTTATTTTTACATGCATTATTTTTAGTTTAGATTTGTTCAAAGAAAACTAGTTTTCAACCTTTGAAAATCTGGAACTTTACTAGGGGGGGTTGGGGGATTCAGAATGTGTTTGTTTTTTAATCATTAATGGAAGAAAATCCCTTAAGGGAAAAAATATGCCCATTAAGCATTTTGTAGATGCTAATGATTTCTTCCCTTTCAAAAATATGAAGACAATGGGACAGTTATTAGGAGGAATCTATGCTACCACTTGTATGATGGTTTTAGACTGAGAATATCAAGTCCCAACACCTAACCCCCTGCCAACTCCAGCATTCTATAATCTTTCAAGTATGAAATAACTGACATCAACTTTATCTCACTGTATAAAATACTGAATTCCATTTATTAGCAGTTTTAATAGATATTTGGAACAGCTTCTAAGTATATTCCCAGGGTGTTTCTAACACCACTCCAGAGTGCCTATAATTTCTGAGTGGTAACTTTTTTCTCTTTCCTTTTGGCCGTGCTGGATCTCTGTTTCTGAGCAGGGTTTTCTCCAGTTGCGGTGCACAGGCTTCTGATTGCTGTGGGTTCTCTTGTGAAGCACGGTCTCTCAGGCGAGAGAGCTTCAGTAGTTGTGGCACACAGGCTCAGTAGTTGTGGTGCCTGGGCCCAGATGCCCCGAGGCATGTGGAATCTTTCCAGACCAGGCATCAAACCTGTGCCTCCACATTTCCAGGCTAATTCTTAACCACTGGACCACCAGGGAAGTCCTATCAAGGTTTTTTAAATCTTCTAGAGGCTATAGAAGAACCAAGACAACCCCTAACTTCAAAGTTATAGTATAGCAAGAAAGACAATCAATCATAAATGTAGAATTACAAACTGATTTAACTACTCTGAAGAAAAAGGAACACTGCTTAAATAGTATAAGGATAAACAGAGATACAGAATATAGTAGAAAGACCAGCAGGGGTTTACACCAACTACATGCGTGAGTGGCCATTGAGGTTAGTGTTTCATAGAGTTGCTAATAATAATAACAGTAGTAGCCTTAGTAGTGGAGAAGGCTATGGCACCCCACTCCAGTACTCTTGCTTGGAAAATCCCATGGATGGAGGAGCCTGGTGGGCTGCAGTCCATGGGGTTGCTAAGAGTCGGGCACGACTGAGCAACTTCACTTTCACTTTTCACTTTCATGCATTAGAGAAGGAAATGGCAACCCACTCCAGTGTTCTTGCCTGGAGAATCCCAGGGACGGGGGAGCCTAGTGGGCTGCCATCTATGGGGTCACAGAGTTGGACACGACTGAAGCAACTTAGCAGCAGCAGCAGCTGTAGTAGTAGTCCTGGCTTTCTGCAAAGGAAAGACTGTCTAAGGGGAAATTTTTAGACCTTTTAGAATTCAGCTGTGGTATGATTGGTTTGCATACCCAAGGAGTACCAGGCTAGGGTGTATTGGAGGTGTGGATAAGGTCTCTTTAGAAGGAATGGCCTATCACTTCAGTTCAGTTCAGTCACTCAGTTGTGTCCGACTCTTTGCGACCCCATGAACTGCAGCACACCAGGCCTCCCTGTCCATCACCAACTCCTGGAGTTCACCCAAACTCATGTCCATCGAGTCAGTGATGCCATCCAGCCATCTCACCCTCTGTCGTCCCCTTCTCCGCCAGCCCTCAGTCCCTCCCAGCATCAGAGTCTTTTCCAATGAGTCACCTCTTCGCATGAGGTGGCCAAAGTATTGGAGTTTCAGCTTTAGCATCATTCCTTCCAGTGAACACCCAGGACTGATGTCCTTTAGAATGGACCATACTTTGGCCTATTCCTTAAGCTCTAAGCTTTTGCCTCAAGGTTTTAACCAAAGTTTTACCAAGCTTTAGCCTCTGGAACTTACAGGACTGAGTCTGTGAGTGCTGAGGATTACAGATAAAAATCTAAGTGCTGAGAAGCTTGAGCACTATCTCCTCCACTCAGGCCTTGTATCTCCGTAATAGCCCTTAGGGCTTCCCTGGTGGCTTAGAGGGTAAAGCTTCTGCCTGCAATGTGGCAGACTTGGGTTCAATCCCTGAGTCGGGAAGATCCCCTGGAGAAGGAAATGGCATCCCACTCTAGTACTCTTACCTGGAAAATCCCATGGACGGAGGAGCCTGGGAGGCTGCAGTCCATGGGGTCAGAGTCAGACATGACTGAACAACTTCACTTTTCTTTTAATAGCCCACCATAATCACAGAAGACTAGCCAATCTGATCGCATGGACCACAGCCTTGTCTAACTCAATGAAACTAAGCCATGCCCTGTGGGGCCACCCAAGATGGGAGGGTCATGGTGGAGAGGTCTGACAGAATGTGGTCCACTGGAGAAGGGAATGGCAAACCACTTCAGTGTTCTTGCCTTGAGAAGCCCATGAACAGTATGAAAAGGCAAAATGATAGGACACTGAAAGGGAAACTCCCCAGATCAGTAGGTGCCCAATATGCTGCTGCAGATCAGTGGAGAAATAACTCCAGAAAGAATGAAGGGATGGAGCCAAAGCAAAAATAATACCCAGCTGTGGATGTGATTGGTGATAGAAGCAAGGTCCAATGCTGTAAAGAGCAATATTGCATAGGAACCTGGAATATCAGGTCCATGAATCAAGGCAAATTGGAAGT
Organism: Aepyceros melampus; assembly: GCA_006408695.1. Taxonomy (NCBI): domain Eukaryota; kingdom Metazoa; phylum Chordata; class Mammalia; order Artiodactyla; family Bovidae; genus Aepyceros; species Aepyceros melampus. The sequence continues at coordinate 94,778 of SJXQ01001549.1, read as the reverse complement.
GGTCAAACAGGAGATGGCAAGAATGAATGTCAACATTTTAGGAATCAGCGAACTAAAATGGACTGGAATGGGTGGATTTAACTCAGATGACCATTATATCTACTACTGTGGGCAGGAATCTCTTAGAAGAAATGGAGTAGCCATCATGATCAACAAAATAGTCTGAAATGCAGTACTTGGATGCAATCTCAAAAATGACAGAAGATCTCTGTTCATTTCCAAGGCAAGCCATTCAATATCACGGTAATCCAAGCCTATGCCCCAACCAGTAACACTGAAGAAGCTGAAGTTGAACAGTTCTATGAAGATCTACAAGACCTTTTAGAACGAACACCCAAAAAAGTTTTCCTTATCATTATAGGGGACTGGAATGCAAAAGTAGGAAGAAACACCTGGAGTAACAGGTAAATTTGGCCTTGGTATACAGAATGAAGCAGGGCAAAGGCTAATAGAGTTTTGCCAAGAGAACGCACTGGTTATAGCAAACACCCTCTTCCAACAACACAAGGGAAGACTCTACACATGGACATCACCAGATGGTCAACATTGAAATCAGATTGATTATATTCTTTGCAGCCAGAGATGGAGAAGCTCTATACAGTCAGCAAGAACAAGACTGGGAGCTGACTGTGGCTCAGATCATGAGCTCCTTATTGCCAAATTCAGACTTAAATTGAAGAAAGTGGGAAAACCACTAGACCATTCAGGTAGGACCTAAATCAAATCCCTTATGTTTATACAGTGGAAGTGAGAAATAGATTTAAGGGACTAGATCTGATAGAGTGCCTGATGAACTATGAATGGAGGTTCGTGACATTGTACAGGAGACAGACATCAAGACCATCTGCATGGAAAAGAAATGCAAAAAAGCAAAATGGCTGTCTGAGTAGGCCTTGCAAATAGTTGTGAAAAGAAGAGAAGCAAAAAGGAGAAAAGGAAAGATGAAAGCATCTGAATGCAGAGTTCCAAGGAATAGCAAGAAGAGATAAGAAAGCCTTCCTCAGCGGTCAATGCAAAGAAATAGAGGAAAAGAACAGAATGGGAAAGACTAGAGATCTCTTCAAGAAAATTAGAGATACCAAGGGAACATTTCATGCAAAGATGGGCTTGATAAAAGCTTCATTCCGCATTCCAAGGCCAAATTTACCTCTTACTCCAGGTGTTTCTTAACTCCCTGTTATGCCTGTTACCTCCAAAATTTGCCTGTTACTCCCTCCCAAATGCAGACTTAAATTGAAGAAAGTAGGGAACACCACTAGACCATTCAGGTATGACCTAAATCAAATCCCTTATGATTATACAGTGGAAGTGAGAAATAGATTTTAGGGCCTAGATCTGATAGATAGAGTGCCTGATGAACTATGGAATGAGGTTCGTGACATTGTACAGAGGCAGGGAGCAAGACCTTTCTCATGGAAAAGAAATGCAAAAAAGCAAAATGGCTGTCTCAGGAGGCCTTACAAATAGCTGTGAAAAGCAGAGAAGTGAAAAGCAAAGGAGAAAAGGAAAGATATATGCATGTGAATGCAGAGTTCCAAAGAATAGCAAGAAGAGATAAGAAAGCCTTCTTTAGTGATCAATGCAAAGAAATAGAGGAAAAGAACAGAATGGGAAAGACTAGAGATCTCTTCAAGAAAATTAGGGATACCAAGGGAATATTTCATGCAAAGATGGGCTCGATAAAGGACAGAAATGGTATGGATCTAACAGAAGCAGAAGATATTAAGCAGAGGTGGCAAGAATACACAGAGGAACTGTACAAAAAAGATCTTCATGACCCAGATAATCACGATGGTGTGATCACTCACCTAGAGCCAGACATCCTGGAATGTGAAGTCAAGTGGGCCTTAGAAAGCATCACTATGAACAAAGCTAATGGAGGTGATGGAATTCCAGTTGAGCTATTTCAAATCCTGAAAGATGATGCTGTGAAAGTGCTACAGTGGCCACAGGACTGGAAAAGGTCAGTTTTCATTCCAATTCCAAAGAAAGGCAATGCCAAAGAATGCTCAAACTACCACACAATTGCACTCATCTCACACGCAAGTAAAGTAATGCTCAAAATTCTCCAAGCCAGGCTTCAGCAGTACATGAACCATGAACTTTCAGATATTCAAGCTGGTTTTAGAATAGGCAGAGGAATCAGATCAAATTGCCAACATCTGCTGGATCATCGAAAGAGCAAGAGAGTTCCAGAAAAACATCTATTTCTCCTTTATTGACTATGCCAAAGCCTTTGACTGTGTGGATCACAAGAAACTGTGGAAAATTCTGAAAGAGATGGAAATACCAGACCACCTGACCTGCCCTCTTGAGAAACCTATATGCAGGTCAGGAAGCAACAGTTAGAACTGGACGTGGAACAACAGACTGGTTCCAAACAGGAAAAGGAGTCTGTCAAGGCTGTATATTGTCACCCTGCTTATTTAACTTCTATGCAGAGTACATCATGAGAAACGCTGGGCTGGAAGAAACACATGCTGGAATCAAGACTGCTGGGAGAAATATCAATAACCTCAGGTATGCAGATGACACCACCCTTATGGCAGAAAGTGAAGAGGAACTAAAAAGCCTCTTGATGAAAGTGAAAGAGGAGAGAGAATAAGTTGGCTTAAAGCTCAACATTCAGAAAACTAACATCATGGCATCTGGTCCCATCACTTCATGGCAGATATATGTGGAAACAGTGGAAACAGTGTTAGACTTTATTTTTCTGGGCTCCAAAATCACTGCAGATGGTGACTTTAGCCATGAAATTAAAAGACGCTTATTCCTTGGAAGAAATGCTATGAACAACTTAGCACACTGAAAAGCATAGACATTGCTTTGCCAACAAAGGCCCATCTAGTCAAGGCTATGGTTTTTCCAGTGATCATGTGTGGATGTGAGAGTTGGACTGTGAAGAAAGCTGAGTGCTGAAGAATTGATGCTTTTGAACTGTGTTGTTGGAGAAGACTCTTGAAGTCCCTTGCACTGCAGGAGATCCAATGAATCCATTCTAAAGGACATCAGTCCTGGATGTTCACTGGAAGGACTGGTGCTGAAGCTGAAACCCAATACTTTGGCCACCTCCTGCAAAGAATTGACTCATTGGAAAAGACCTTGACACTTGGAGGGATTGGGGGCAGGAGGAGAAGGGGACCATAGAGGATGAGATGACTGGATGGCATCACCGACTAGATGGACATGAGTTTGAGTGACCTCCGGGAGTTGGTGATGGACAGGGAGGCCTGGCGTGCTGTGATTCATGGGGTCGCAAAGAGTCCGAGATGACTGAGCGACTGAACTGAACTGAACCTTGAATAGTTTGTAAGCTGTCTGTGTTCCACACTACTGACAAGAGAGGACTGTTGTACTTCTCTAGCAGTCCAGAGATGAAGAATCTGCCTGCCAGTGCAGGAGACATGGCTTCCACACGTTGGTCTGGAAAGATTGCACATGCCATGGTGCAACAGGGCCCGTGGGCCACAACTACTGAAGTCCGTGTTCCCTAGAGCCCATGGTCCACGCAGCAACAGAAGTCACCAGTTTCTTTAGTTTCCTGCACAGGCAGGCAGAGTCTTTACCACTAGTGCCACCTGAGAAGCCTCTACCTTTCCCTAAGGCAAGATAATTTTTTTTTTTTACCATAGATTAGTTTCACCTATTTTAGAATTTCATAAAAATGAAATTGTACTATTTTGTGTCTAGTTTCTTTCACTTAGTATAATGATGTTGAGATTTATTTCTCAGTAATTCATTTAACAAGCAAGCTAAGGAAAAATGGGGAATTTTATTTGAGCTGAACTGAGGATTATAACCTGGAAAACAGATTCTCATAAAGCTCTGAGAACTCTGTTCTGCCAGTGAGAATTGAGACAAAGGCTCATACAACTAAATGACATACTGATGTTTATGTAAAGTTCTCCAAAGATATCTAGTCCAGATTTGCACATAGAAAGCAAACAATAAGTTACTAGACCCTTTAGAGAACTGGGAAAGAACATATTGCTACTGACAGAGGACAGGGGGAGAAAATTGATCTTTACAGTTATCAGATACTCCCATCTTTGACAAGCTGTGGTTAGTATGTAATACGGACATACACTGCACATTAAGGTGGGGGGAAGAAGCCAAGTGGACTCAGAATTTTATATTTAATTTTTCCTGTTTTGCCTTAAAATATAAAATGTTATTTCATTGCATTCATATAGTTCATTTCTTTGAATAGTTGAGTATTATTCCATAGTATGGATATACCATAATTTGTTTAACCATTCATCACTGATGGCTTTTTGGGCTTTCCAGTTTTAAGTTATGTTGAATTAAGCTGCTATGAGTATTCTTTTTTTTTTGGCTGTGCAGCAAGGGATGAGGGATTTTAGTTCCCTGACCAGGGAAGGAACCCAAGCCCCTTGAAATGCAGGTGTGAAGTGCCAACTGCTGGACCACCAGGGAAGTCTTGAAGAGTGGAGTGTTAACCATTGGATCACCAGGGAAGTTTTGCTATGAATGTTCTTGTGCAAGACTTTATCAATATTGTGCTTTCATTTCTCTTGGGTAAGCACCTAGATATGGAATTTTGGGTCATGCGGTAGGTGTTTATTTGAGTTTATAGTAAACTGCCCATTTTCTGAAGTGTTTGTGTAATGTCAGGAATGAATGAACGTTCTAATTGCTCAAAATGCTTGTTATAGTATAATGTTAGGAAAATTAAAACGGAATTAATTTTGTTCAGGCTTCAGAAGTCAGAGAGCAGGCCTCTGACCAATTTCTGACCTTGCCTGGACTCCGTCGGAGAAGGCAATGGCACCCCACTCCAGTACTCTTGCCTGGAAAATCCCAGGGACGGAGGGGCCTGGTGGGCTGCCATCTATGGGGTCGCACAGAGTAGGACACGACTGAGGCTACTTAGCAGCAGCAGCAGCAGCTGGACTCTGGATTCCAGTTGGCCTGCGAGCACAATTGTTACCAGCTAGTCTAGGGGCACTTTAGATAAGAAAGGGAGTAGATATTTAAATATCTTAGCCCCTGAGGGCTTAGCCAAATGGCCCTCCCCCTCCCCCCCTCCCCCAAAGAAGTCTTATGACTCACTAGGTGGAACAAATACCATTGTAAGTTAAAAAAAACACTGAGCTGCATTTTTGCATATAAACTGAAGATAGTTTGCGCCTGGGATTATAAGCGAGAGCTCCCAGAAGCTGCAATTTGAAGTCTCACCCACAGGGTGCACACACCACTCAGGACCCTTTTCCCAACTGGGACTCCAGATTGCTGTTATTTGGTGACTTCCTGGTGCTGTTCAAGTCTGAATATAGGTTGTTTTCCCAATTTGGTGATACGTAAGCTGTTACTTCTATTGATTCTATTTCTCTTCTTTTAATAACTATTTATTGAAATTATGTATATTGGGTTGTATACTGACTTGTATACTTACAGCTGAATACTGTGTTTCCCTGGTGGTTCAGAATGAAGGAGACTCAGGTTCGATCTCTGGGTTGGGATGATCCCCTGGGAGAAAGGAATGGCTACTAATTGCAGTATTCTTACCTGGAAAATCCCATGGACAGAGAAGTTTGGTGGATTACAGTCAAGAGTCAGATATGACTGAGCGCTTCTTTCACTTCTCATTGAAATTAAGTCAGATAATCTATTAAATATTAAGATTACTTATTGTGTGTGTAACGAGTGGTTTCTTTTATTAGTGAATCCTTGGAACCTAAAAGGAAAGTAAAACTTTCTGCAAAACAAATGTTATCTTTACTTTGTAAAGCATCTGTTCAAAACTTATGTCCACTAAAAAAATGATTTTTAAAAAACTTTGAGTTGGAGTTTAAGTATTTTGAATGTAAGTACTTTTAGATAAATGTATCAAGATCATTTTCCCCAGTCTGTGTTGTACTTATTTTCTTAATATTGTCTTCTGATTAACAGAAGTTTTAAATTTTGATGAACTTTCAGTTCAGTTCAGTCGCTCAGTCGTGTCCGACTCTTTGCAACTCCATGAACCTCTTTGTCCATCACCAACTTCCGGAGCATGTCCATTGAGAGGTGACGACATCCAACCATTTCATCCTCTGTGGTCCCCTTCTCCTCCTGCCCTCAATCTTTCCCAGCATCAGGGTCTTTTCTTTTTTTTTTTATTCATTTTTTTTTTTCAGGGTCTTTTCAAATGAGTCAACTGTTTGCATCAGGTGGCCGAAGTATTGGATGAACTTTAATTCATCAATTTTTAAAAATTGTATATTCTTCCTCACTTACACACCCTCTACATGCCTCATACAGTTTACCAGGTGCTTTATAGGAGTAGAATATAAAAAGTCTTTTTCTAAAGCTTTACATGAATGGCAATTTTTTAAAAAGCTTTTATTGAATTTGTTACAATATTGCTTCTGGTTTTTATGTTTTGGTCCCTTGACCAGTGAGGCATGTAGGATCTTAGCTACATGCTAAAGTGTAGCTAAGAACTCTCAACCTCTCCATTGGAAATCTGAAGTGTTAATCACTGGACCACCCAGGGAAGTACCTGAATGGCAATTTTTTTGTTGGTTGTTGTTAAACTGTTAAAAAGCCTTAATCCAGAACAGTGGTTCAAAATTTAACTGAGTATATTCAATACCCTTTAAACTTTAAAAATAAGATTGCCAGGCTTCACTTGATTTTGTTTCCTAGATTATATGGTGCTGGTAGGTCTGGGAATCACAGAAATAGCAGTCCTTAAAGCTCAGCCAAATTTAAAGCTACTTCACCCACCATTTCCTCAAACTGTACAGGACATATTAATGGAAATAACCTGTTGGTTTTTAACATCTGCGTATTGTTACCACAAGTGCCTTTTACCGGTCCTTTGAAATAATTAATTAGAAACCACTGGAGAACTTTACCAAACGGATTCTGTTGTAATCAGGCATAACTCAATAAACTATTTCAGCATAGGAATCAGTTGCGTGGCCTGCGTGCTTTCCTACTGCTGGCTCTTGCTTTTCTTTCGCAAGAGAAAATGCCAGTCTTCACAGGAGGAAGCTTTTTGTGGTTGTATCTATATTTCTTTCTAAGTTGGTTCTCCTAATGTTTTGATAATGGACCTTATTTGGCTGGCAGTACAACAGGAAACTTCTCATTGGGTATTTTCAAGACTGCCACGGGGAATCAGCTGCCAGTTTACTGCAATGTGGAATGCTGCACGAGATTCTGGGATCCGACTCAAAATGCTAATTTCAAAGGTCGAGTGAAGCTGTGGCTCACGTTTTCGCGTGCCTACGCTCTCTGCAGGCAGAACAAAGACCCGGTCCGAGGAGGCAGAAGCTGAAACCCATCTCAAATCTTTTTCATCAGGTAATTTTGGAATCATGCCTGAAATGCCGGAGAACATGGAACAGGTAAGAGTGAGCTATTCAAGAAAAGCAGTCTGGAGTTTTATAGAGTTTCTTTACAAGAATCCCAGTGAACGTCTGGGAACGTAAAAGCCGAAAAGGGTGTGTTTTTTTTTTAAAAAAAAAAAAAAGTCATTCATTTAAGACATAACTTTGGGACTTGGAATAATTAAACATCTTTAATTATTGACCCTGTATGGAGAGCTCAGCTAAGTCTCAATCGACAAAAATAACCCAAAACAGCAGTTTCACTTAACCAAATTAAAATGCATTCATCAATGTGAAGGTTCTATAGAAATAACGCTTTTATCTATAGTTGGGTGCTCCAGGCTTTCTTTGTCTTTGCAAGAAGTGAACCTGCTAACCTAACTTTATCTCTAGATTGCTATTTAAATTTATACACTTAGCCACCACACAAACTTGGATATTGTCTGTATAACAATGGCGTTTTTATTCATGTAGAACTTCCATTTTTAAAAAGGATGATTAAAACCCATGTACGAAGATGTGCCCCTAGAACCATACCCAAGTTTTATCTGGCAAATATTAAACCAGATCCTCAAATGTAGGCAAGTAAACTCTTTTTGTTCCTCACTCCAGATAAGGCTGCTCTGAGAATCAAAATGCTAATTGCATATGCAAGTCCTTAAATCATCTTCGAGTAGGACAGAAATTTTTTTTTTTTCTGGAAAGATTAGATTGCATTACCGCTGCAACTAGAACTTCACAAAAATTACCACTTTTAAAAAACAATCAAGAGGATCCTGAATCTGCTCCCTCAACACCCACACCATTTCTTTGTTGTTTGCAAATTATGCATGGTTTCGCGTTGGAGCTTTTCTCTCAAGGACTCTAAATAATGCTAAATTGATTAACAGCCTGGAGTAAAACAAAAATAGAAAAGTGTGAAGGCTCAGTCTCTTGTTGCAGTTCAAGAGAAACTTTATTCTTACAGTAATTAGGAAATGAGTTCTTGTTGGGGGTTGGGTAGGAAAGAAAATCACCGGACTCAGATGTGGAAGATTTTTTTTTGAAGGCTGCTTAATGTTGAGCTCTAACGTTAAACCAAAAAAAGGTTTATGAAAATATGTTTTAGAAAGACCCAAGCAGTAATCACGTTTGTGGGCGACTTTTAAGGTTTTGGTATCCTGCGTGTCTGGACAAGAACAGTACAGATTTACGTTCAAATTTGGCAAAACCTATGAGAGCCATGCTCGTTTTTTTTTGCGAGTAAATTTCACAGGCATCCCGGCTTTTCGGGTTTGAACTGGAAATCAGTTGCAGTTGACTAATAGGGCCGCTTTTGATCTGTCACTTGAAAAAAGCGTAATCCAGGTGGTAGAAGGTTCAGCATGACTCTCTCCTAGTTTTTACTTTTCTTGGTAGTGGAGGCTCGCCTCGCGTAGCTTGATGCTGCAACCTGTAAGGCGGTGCTTCTCAAAGGCTGATCTTGACTCTGGTTAAAGTTCACTAGAATGTAGAGTCCCAGTTATTGTTTAGTCTCAAAGTTGTGTCTGACTCTGCGACACCATGGACTGTAGCCCGTCACGCTCCTACAGTAACTCATTAAGCAATTACTGATAAAAGTCCGAGAATCCTTGTTTTGAAGGGGCAACCAAATAATTGGTCCCCCAGCCCCCTACGTGTTTTTATTTTTAACTAGAGTTTGACACGTTCGGAATTTTCACGCGTAGTACTTTCTGGCATGCCAGAAAGACAAATGGGTTCTTTAAGTGTTAATGCGCAGATATCCGGAGAAGGCAATGGCACCCCACTCCAGTACTCTTGCCTGGAAAATCCCAAGGACGGAGGAGCCTGGTAGGCTACAGTCCATGGGGTCGCTGAGAGTTGGACACGACTGAGTGACTTCACTTTCACTTTTCACTTTCATGCATTGGAGAAGGAAATGGCAACCCACTCCAGTGCTCTTGCCTGGAGAATCCCAGGGGCGGCGGAGCCTAGTGGGCTGCCGTCTATGGGGTCGCACAGAGTCGGACACGACTGAAGCGACTTAGCAGCAGCAGACGCAGATATCAATTCTTTTTATTTTTATTCCAGTCTCTCTTTCAATCTCTCAAGAAAAACTTTTAATGCTCTAGAGATACAGACGTGTTGTGCCGCCTCCTCTGCCCGCTTCACTCCTCCCACCAAGACCTTAAAGTGTTTCACCCCCTTTACGGGGTTTCCCTTGTAGCTCAGTTGGTAAAGAATCCGCCCACAATGCAGGAGACCCAGGTTCGATCCCTGGACTGGAAAGATCTCCTGAAGAAGGAAAAGGCAACCCACTCCAGTGTTCTTGCCTGGAGAATCCCATGGACTGTAGACTGCCAGGCTCTTCTGTCCATGCAATCGCAAGAGTCGGACATGACAGCGACACCACCACCACCACCACCACCTCCATCCCGCTTTATGTATCACGTGCCCAGTTGATTCTTAAGACACCGCACACAGTCTGGGCGGTTCAATTTACTCCTTACCTAGTCGAGAAGGAAGAACACACAAAATATTCTTTACCCCCGCCCCCCGTGTCCCCCTCCCGTCCCCCGCCGGC
>SJXQ01001549.1:33503-81844 GCA_006408695.1 Aepyceros melampus | reverse complement strand
TTAAGACCAGGGCCTTTGTTTCGTGTATCCCTTTAAGAGTTGGCGCGTGGGCTGGGAGCGTCCCGAACGCGCCCGCCCCCTTTCAGGGGCGTCGGCAGAGCGTGGCCAATCAGGAAGCACGGTCTTGGCGGCGGAAGCCGGAAGCGGTGAAAGGAGGGCTGGCCCGGACCTAGGGTAGGCGGGCCGAGGGGGTTGGAGCTGCGGCCCGCCGCGATCCCGGGCTGAAGGAAGTGGTGGTCGCTGCGGCGGCGGCGGCGACTACAGCGCAAAGACGGCGGGCATGGTGGGCCGGGGGAAAGAGCTCTCTATCCACTTTGTTCCCGGGGACTGCCGGTTGGTGGAGGTGAGGGAGTCGGCCCGGGTCTTGCGGGCTGGGGAGACGTCTCGTAGTAACCGAGTGCGCAGAGCGGGAAGAGTGGTGGCGGGGGCTCGAGTGGTTTTCCAGACGCATCCTCCCAGAGTCGGAGGCCCCGGGAGACTAGGGCGGCGCCGCCGAGTTTGTTTACCTTGGTACACACTCTTTAAGTGTTTTGTTTCTCAGCCACTGCGACAGGAAATGATTAGGTCGGGTTTCACTTTTGAGCCTCCCGTCTCTCCTCTCAGGAATGAAGAGGACTTTTGCGAGCTGTTTTGACTTTTTCTAAATTTCGTTTTCACCCTTTGTTCATATCTTTTGATCTTAACTGTTCGTATCTTTGAGGAAAAAAAAGGAGCCAGGTGGCTTTTCAGAAATAGTTACAGGATTGGAGATAGGAACTGAACTCGTAGTTTATGCATGGCGCTGTTGTGCACTTTATATGCGTTGTTTACTTTAGTCATAATTATAAGATACTGGTTTTGTTCCATTTTACAGATATTTGAGACTAAGAGAGCAAGTGTTTGGTCCAAGTTGATTCAGTAAGATTGCAGCTGGGATTCAGATACAGTCTCTTTGACTGTCTCAGGCTTTGAACCACTACAGAGATTGCATAAATCTCCTCCATAAACCCCAGTCTCTATTTCATTCCAGGCCCCTCAGTATTATCAGTCCATAGGATATTTGTCTAGCACTGGGGATAAGAAGAATGTTCATGCCAAGATCAGTATATCTTAAGGATATGAGAGAAGGTGTAAGTGATGGCTGTTTTTGAGAATGAAAAATTTTTACACCTTCAAAATATAGCATATTTAGTGTTTTCAAGTCATTTTGGGATTTGGGGAGTAAAGTTAGGATGGATAGGCTGTTTGATCTTCTGTTTTGCTCCTGTGTACCCCACACAATGCTGAGTCCCTAAGGTTGCATGTTGCTTGTTTATGTATGTGTATATGTGCCGTGTGTATGCATCTGTGTGTATATAAAGCTTAATCAATTTTAACAGTGAGTTCAGTAGACAAATGAAAATGCGTTTTCCTTCATTCAAATTGCACAACCAAAAGCTTGACATGTATTTGCTTCTTTCAGAACCTGTAGAGTTAAAACTCCCTAGTGGGACAGTTTTATAGTTTATGTTAGAGGAATAAACTGTGGTGGCTCCTGTTCGTATTACTGGCCGTGGCGTACAGTAGAGTGACAGTGGGAGTTTAGACCAGTGTCACCTAGGCATTTTCAAAAGTTTCTCAAAGTCCTGGAGTGTCTACTCAAAGATCTATCTCTAGGGGAATGTTGTGAGAATCAAATAAATCAATGGGAAACTTTGCCAAATCGAAGAGGTTCTGAAAATAGCAAAGTATAATTATATTTACCACTAAAACTTAAGAAAATCCTACTTTAGATATTTGTGATATTTCACCCTTGACTTTCTCTAGTAGAAGTTAATCCAAGTGTGCTAAAGTAGAAACCACTGTCCCAGAGTACTGTTTTGGACCATTTTGGAAGAGCCTTTTATTGTCCTGTACCTTAGAATTTGCTATTATTTGATTTGATGGCATAATAAGAGCTATGACTCTTCATTTATTTATATGTACTTACTTTTTCAAACATTTTGTGTGTGTGTATAAATCTGGTCACCTGGTGTTACTGAATTCTGTAAATCTGTGAGTTGATAGGAGAAGAGGCAGATGCAAATAAGGTCATGTTTAATATACTTGACTCATAAGAATAAAAATTGAGAAATAGACTTTTCAGGAAGACAGAGTATCTTTAGGTCTTAATTGTGCTTTGGGTTAACTACGCAGCTTTTTGTTCCTCATTTAGAGTTCCTTGAGGTGTTTGGATATTCCTGTGTTTGGCGGAAGTAAAGTAATTTATAGAGTAATGAGCCGAAATTATTTTCAAAGGAATATTTCTCTGGTTTTAAAAGAACCAAAACTGTGCTTTAAGATGCTTCAGGTGGAGTTCTGTTTATAGAGACTCAAAAATAGAGATATTTTTGTTTGACTTCTGTTAATTTCAGAGTGATGTGTATTTTATTTGCCAACCACCAAAAAACTTGCAATCTGAATGAAAACTTCTTGTTTTGGCTTTTATACTGTGACAGAACATGCTGATTGAGTCTCCAAAGAGAACTGTATGAAAAGAAGAAAAGTTACTTTAAACAAAACTTCCTTCAGTTTGTTTAGATATCTTCTGTGGGATGGGTAATATGGAAAATGTTAGAATTGTAGGATTGTAAAGCTGTAAGAGCCTTAATCATCTGTCCAAATACATACATTTACCAGCAAGTTACATTAGTAGAGTTGGAGTAACTTCTTAATGCCACAGTTTGTGGCAGAGAAGATAAAATTTAGTCATCGGGAAACCAAGTATAAGTTCAAAGGATTGAGACAGAACTCAGCATGCATTTGACTAGACAACAGATAGAAGCAAAAGGACACCAGTTCTGTTTCCAACCTTTTTCCTTTTACTGTGGGCAAAACCTGTGACATCTTTAGATTTAAGGTTCCTTGCTTTGGAAAACTCTCACATGAAAGTTTTCAAGAAGAAGATTATGCAGAATCTCTTTGTTTCAGAAAATGCTTGCACTTCAGATCTCTGCTCTTTTAATATAGAAAATTATTGCACACTGACATTTGACCACTAGGTAACTATTGGACTGTTTTCTTCCAGGGAGCTTACAAATTATCCCAGGCTGTACAGAGTTTGTATCTCTCCACACAACCACCCTTACTATTTTAAAGTGAAGAATACTATATGCCTTAAAGACCCTCAGTGTGTTTGTAACTTAATCCTATATTTCATCAAATCTAAGATGCTCTCAATTGTAAGATTATCTGGACCCTTAAGATGCACTGAAAAGCCAAAAAGACTGCCAGACACATTTGTAAGATGCATCTTTATTTCCTTCATTTAACAGATGATAAATGGAGAAAAAATGTGCTTCACTCACCAGTGAGGTACACAGAGATCTTATTTTACTGTTGATTAATTTTGTGGTTACTACAAGCATGATGTTTGTTTGGTCTTTGACTTCTTTTTCTAGTTTTCCTTTTTAAGGGGAAAAGGGTAACAAGGTTGTTACTTCTAGAAGGGTAGATGGCAGTTTGTTTTTATTTGTTTGAGTCAGAACTATCTTTAGGAAGGTCTTGGATGTTCCTGGAATTCTCAAGTTAAGTCTCCAAATCACCAGCATCAGCACCACCTGGAAACTTGTTAGAAATGCCAATTATCAGGCCTCATTCCAAATCTACTGGATCTGAAAGCCTTCCAGTTGATTTCGGTCCTAGGCGAATAAAGCCTGTGAACCACTGATCCAAGAACCACTGTCTATTCCTTTTCTTCTTTAGAGTGACATGAGAAACTCAGTAGAAACCAATTCATAGGCCTTTTATAGTATTTCCCCAGGGATATTTATGGTATTTATCCTGTGCAAATTGTTTTCTGATTGTATCTCTACTAGACCTGGCCTATTTTAACCTCTTTAACAATTGCAGTCTTTGCAGGGCTGTTTTCTTGCCAAAAATTCAAAGAAAATATTTTGCTGGCTGAAATCTTTGTTTGCATAGTTTGTTTGACTTAGAGCCAAGTTTTGCAAGAGAGAGCCTAGATGAATTTTTCTTCAGCTTCTAAAACATCTTGAAATGGGGTGAACTAAGGAAGAAATATCTTTAAAAACTTACTTTGTTTCTGTCAGCCCTTTCATTTCTGGTTTTTCCTTTGATAGACATACTTGTTTAGGTGGCCTTTTTTTTTGTTTTTTTCTTTTTTGAGTATGCTGCTGCTAAGTCGCTTTGGTCGTGTCTAACTGTGCAACCCCATAGAGGCAGCCCACCAGGCTTCCCTGTCCCTGGGATTCTCCAGGCAAGAACACTGGAGTGGGTTGCCATTTCCTTCTCCAGTGCAGGAAAGTGAAAAGTGAAAGTGAAGTCACTCAGTCGTGTCTGAGTCTTAGCGACCTCATGGACTGCAGCCTACCAGGCTCCTCCATCCATGGGATTTTCCAGGCAAGAGTACTGGAGTGGGGTGCCATTGCCTTCTCCGTTTTTCAAGTATAGTCTATTAAATTAGCTGTCTTGAGGGCTAGAGAAAAAAGATCTTTGGTTATTGTGTGTATATTTAAGGTTTTTGACAGCTCAGAATTAGGTGACTAAACCAACATTCTAAATTTGAAAGGCTTCAAGTTGATACACTAATAAAAATTGTTTTTTGTTTTGAATAATGTTTTCTTAATTCAAATGTCTGTGAGCATATTTGGTGTTAACCTGGTTTTAAAAAAGGCAGAGGAACCAGAGATCAAATTGCAGCATCCACTGGATCATGGAAAAAGCAAGGGAGTTCCAGAAAAACATGTACTTCTGCTTTATTGACTATGCCAAAGCCTTTGACTGTGTGGATCACAATAAACTGTGGTAAATTCTTCAAGAAATGGGAATACCAGACCACCTGACCTGCCTCTTGAGAAATCTGTATGCAGGTCAGGAAGCAGTTAGAACTGGACATGGAACGACAGACGGATAGGAAAAGGAGTACATCAAGGCTGTCTATTGTCACCCTGCTTATTTGACTTATTGCAGAGTACATCATGAGAAATGCTGGACTGGAAAAAGCACAGGCTGAAATTGCCGGGAGAAATACCAATAACCTCAGATATGCAGATGACACCACCCTTATGGCAGAAAGTGAAGAACAACTAAAAAGCTTCTTGATGAAAGTGAAAGAGGAGAGTGAAAAAGTTGGCTTAAAGCTCAACATTCAAAAATGAAGATCATGGCATCCGGTCCCATCACTTCATGGGAAATAGATGGGGAAACAGTGTCAGACTTTATTTTTTTGAGCTGCAAAATCACTGCAGATGGTGACTGCAGCCGTGAAATTAAAAGACGCTTAGTCCTTGGAAGAGAAGTTATGACCAACCTAGATAGCATATTCAAAAGCAGAGACATTACTTTGCCGACTAAGGTCCGTCTAGTCAAGGCTATGGTTTTTCCAGTGGTCATGTATGGATGTGAGAGTTGGACTGTGAAGGAGGCTGAGCACCAAAGAATTGATACTTTTGAACTGTGGTGTTGGAGAAGACTCTTGAGAGTCCCTTGGACTGCAAGGAGATCCAACCAGTCCATTCTGAAGGAGATCAGCCCTGGGATTTCTTTGGAAGGAATAATGCTAAAGCTGAAACTCCAGTACTTTGGCCACCTCATGTGAAGAGTTGACTCATTGGAAAAGACCCTGATGCTGGGAGGGATTGGGGGCAGGAGGANGAGAAGACTCTTGAGAGTCCCTTGGACTGCAAGGAGATCCAACCAGTCCATTCTGAAGGAGATCAGCCCTGGGATTTCTTTGGAAGGAATAATGCTAAAGCTGAAACTCCAGTACTTTGGCCACCTTATGCGAAGAGTTGACTCATTGGAAAAGACTCTGATGCTGGGAGGGATTGGGGGCAGGAGGAGAAGGGGACGACAGAGGATGAGATGGCTGGATGGCATCACGGACTCGATGGATGTGAGTCTGAGTGAACTCCGGGAGTTGGTGATGGACAGGGAGGCCTGGCGTGCTGTGATTCATGGGGTCGCAAAGAGTCGGACAGGACTGAGCGACTGATCTGAACTGTTTTGGGAAGAAGGGAAATTTCTATGTAGGGATAATTGGAATTGTTTCCTAAGTAGTAGTTTTTTAAAATTTCAGTGTGTGAGGAATTTTTCCTTTTTCACAATAGTGACATTGATGAGTTTAAAATATTTATTTTTTTCTTATCCTCTACTTATGTTTTATTAGTTTTAGCTGGTCTAGATAGATAAATTTAGAGTCAACGTAGGGATATTTACAAGTTTAGTTAAACTTAGAATGTTACTTCCATAAGGACCAAATTAATTTTTCTTCCACATAAATTTTATATGAAATTCTCTAATTTGGACATATCACAGTATGATAAAGTCAATGAGGTTTAAAAGAAAACTTGAGATTAAAAACTGAAGAGCAAAACTGTCGGTTTGGAAACATGTTGGCAGAATATAACCCTAATATTTAATCAGGGCAGAAATAAGTAAGCTTTAAACTGCATTTTTATAGGTGGAAGAACATAAATAAAGTTGATGGTTAGTACTACTTTGGACATCATTGATCCTAAAATAAGTTTTTCCATTATTACCGTTAGGAAATCTAAATCCGTTTGACTAGGTGATTCCTGGCAGTATCATCTTGGTTCTTTTTCTTGGGAAGGATTATTAAAACTCTCTCTTAAGTGACATGCTTATTGATGCAGTTTGATTGATCTTTGTTCTAACTTAAGACTTACACATATGGGACATGAAGCAGACAACTCAGACTTGAAATGTTTAGTGAATGAAGATGGTGGCTAATTTTGTTGAGAGGCTATTTTCAAATTAATTAATTCTTTCTCCTCTTTCACATTTTAGGAGGAAGTTAACATCCCCAACAGGCGGGTTCTCATTACTGGTGCCACTGGGCTTCTTGGCAGAGCTGTGTACAAAGAATTTCAGCAGAATAATTGGCATGCTGTTGGCTGTGGTTTTAGAAGAGCAAGACCAAAATTTGAGCAGGTCAATCTCTTGGATTCTAATGCAGTTCATCACATCATTTATGATTTTCAGGTATGGTTTATTTTAACACATAAGTAAACTATTAAGGGGCTTTCCTGGTAGCTCAGCTGGTAAGGAAGAAACTATTAAGAATTGTCTCAGTTCAGTCACTCAGTCATATCCGACTCTTTGTGACCCCGTGGACTGCAGCATGCCGGGCTTTGCTGTCCATCAGCAACTCCCAGAGCCTACTCAAACTCAGTCCATTGAGTCGGTGATGCCTTCCAAACATCTCATCCTCTGTCGTCTCCTTCTCCTCCTGCCGTCAATCTTTCCCAGCATCAGGGTCTTTTCCAGTGAGTTGGTTCTTCGCATCAGGTGGCCAAAATATTGGAGTTTCAGCTTCAGCATCAGTCCTTCCAATGAACATTCAGGACTGATTTCCTTTAAGATCAACTGGTTTAATCTTACAGTCCAAGGGACTCTCAAGAGTCTTCTCCAACACCACAGTTCAAAAGTATCAATTCTTCGGCACTCAGCTTTCTTCACAGTCCAACTCTCACATCCATACACGACCAGTGGAAAAACCATAGCCTTGACTAGACGGACCTTTGTTGGCAAAACAATGTCTGTGCTTTTCAGTGTGCTCTCTAGGTTGTTCATAGCATTTCTTCCAAGGAGCAAGCGTCTTTTAATTTCGTGGCTGCAGTCACTATCTGCAGTGATTGTGTCTGGGTGATTTAAAAACTGTTGTTCTCAATTAAGTTATAGTACTTAAGCTCTAACCTAGTAAGCAACAATAGTATACAGTGCACATATTTTTTTTTTTTTTTTTTGAGGGGTGGAAAAGTATGTCATCCTTAAAAAATTATGTTGAGAGCAGGTTGACGGAAAGCAGAAAATGAAGCATTTTGTAAAAAGCTTCTGTTTGGGAATTACTCTTCTAAGTACCACTTTCTATGCAAATCCTTTTCTTGTTTTGAGGCTAAAAATATTTGCTTCTTTATTTTTAACTGAAGGATAGTTGCTTTACAGTGTTGTGTTGGTTTCTGTAGTAAAACTACACAGATAAGGGGTGTGTGTGTGTGTGTGTTTGTCCCCTCCCTCTTGAGCCACCCGCCCCATTTCTACTCCTCAAGGTTGTCCCGGAGCGGCGCTTCCTATATTATATACCAGCTTCCTGTTAGCTAGCTATTTCACACATGGTGGTATATCTGTCATTGCTACTCTCTCAATTTTGTCCCACCCTCTCCTTCCACCACAGATCCTTTTGCAGATAGTATCTGGACCCTTACAACACTGCAAAACAGTTGTTCTCATATCTGTTTTTGTTGTTTAGTTGCCGACTTAGTGGCCCTCATTGCCTGCAGCACATCTGAAGGACAGGCTTTCCTGTCCTTCACTGTCTCCCAGAATTGGCTCCAACTCATGTCCATTGAGTCAGTGATGCTATCCAACCATCTCATTCTCTGTTGCCCCCTTTTCCTCCTGCCCTCAATCTTGCCCAAGATCAGGGTCTTTTCCAGTGAGTCGGCTATTTGCATTAGGTGGCCAGAATAGTGGAGCTTCAGCTTCAGCATCAGTCTTTCTACTGTATATTCAAGGTTGATTTCCTTTAGGATTGACTGGTTTGATCTCCTTGCAGTCCAAGGGACTCATTTCCATTTTGGAGATCACCACAAAGGCTCAGAGAGTTTAAACAACTCGTTGGCCATGGCCACAGAAAAGTTATAGAAAGAATTAGGTTCTGTTACAGCTCTTGAATAAGAGGTGAAATCAGGTCTAAAAATATGACCCAAAGAACATTGCTTCAGAATCACTTGGAAAACTTGTTCTTATGTCTCACTCCCAGAGATTTTCATTCAGTAAGCCTATGGTAGAGCCTGCGACTGCACATTTTAGAACCATCCCAGCTTATGCACATGTAAGTTTGAAAGCAACTTTTCAGATCATGCTTCTTCAAGCAGTTTCTGAGAAGGAGGAAGTTTCATGTGTGGGTACACGAGCCCTTCTGATCACTGGTCTTCCCAAATCTTAACTCTGACTCAGCTCCTCTGGGACATAGATGCCCGGTCTCTACCAAGGGCCTTCACGTCATACAGTATTGAAACGGTCTCTTTACATACTCATTTTTTCCATTAGATTGTGAAATCCTTGATCCTCACACACTGCTTAGCGTATAGGTAGCATACTTAAATACTTAACTGGCAATATAGTTTTTATGGATGCTTAATTTTCTTTAAATGTTGGAGTTAAGAGATTAGAATTTATGAATTTAATTTGCAATTGCTATTCCTTGCCCTTTCCCACAGACTTAATGAAGTATTTAGATCATATGAAAGACATAAATGATGGCCGTTTTCTCCTGCTCAGATGAGGAGATGAAGCATATTTTGATTTAGAAGCCTGGTTGTTGCCCCAGAGTTTTGTCTGATTTCTGCCTAGGGATTGCTCGATTGATCTTTCCTTCTCAGGGCCTATATATATTTTTAAGGAAGTTTGAATGTTGAAAAAGGGAAATGTGACAAAACCACATTAAAAATTAGAATGATTCTTTAGTTGAAGGAATGTTTTAATAAACGTGTTTCTTTGAATTAATTTACTGTTGGAAGGCTATAGTTCTTCTGTTTTTATTCCTTTTTGGGCTAAAAACACATCAATGCTTAACTTCTAGCCCCATGTCATCGTACATTGTGCAGCAGAGAGAAGGCCAGATGTTGTAGAAAATCACCCAGATGCTGCTTCTCAACTTAACGTGGATGCTTCTGGGAATTTAGCAAAGGAAGCAGGTAATGAAGACTTCATAAAATCTTCATAAAAATTAAGTGATCGCTGAGTGTGCAGATATTAAAGTTTTGTTGATGGCTTATAAGAAATTTGTTATACTTTTGAAAATAAGCTATTACAAATTCCAGTAAAGCATAGGTTGTATAGTAGTTTAATAGATTATTTTCTCTCTCTCTCTCTCTTTTTTTTTGGTAGCTGCAATTGGAGCATTTCTAATCTATATTAGCTCTGATTATGTTTTTGATGGAACAAACCCACCTTATAGAGAGGAAGACATACCAAATCCCCTAAATCTTTATGGCAAAACAAAATTAGAAGGAGAAAAGGCCGTCCTGGAGAACAATTTAGGTAAGACACATCTCTTCAGTTAGCTCCCTGACTTTTTGAGGATTCCTCTTTGTTTAAGATTTGTGTGTATGTGTGTCTGTATCTTAATTTTTAAAACATTTATTTAGTTGTTTTTCTTTATTTGGCTGTGCTGGGTCTTAGTTGTGATGTATGGACTTAGTTGCTCTGTGGCATGTGGGATCTTAGTTCCTGGACCTGGGATTGAACCCACATCTCCTGCATTGGAAGGCAGATTCTTAACCACTGGACCACCAGGGAATTTCCTTTTGTTTTTTAAATTAGTCAAGGAGCATAAATCCATTGGAGAAAAGCCAGGGAATGTAGTTAACAAGAAAAACAAGAATTCTTGAAATCCTGAAGAATTTATGAATCCTTTCAGACCATTTCCAGTATCAGTGTGTACATGAATACCATTATATATAGAAAGTAAATCAGATTTTTGTAATATTTCAACAAAAAAAAAGGTCAGTATCATTTATCTTAGACTGCAGTATTCTGTTATTTGTATGGTTAAATTTTTTATCCTGTGTTTGTATATCCACAGTCATTTGTAGTTTTTCTTTTTTCCTATGTTTGTGTATATATATACACACACACATTAATGTGTTAATTATAAAAAAGAAAACCTCCTTAAATTTTTTTTAAAAAATCTTAAAACTGTAGAATTCTCTACAGTGCTTCGTCAGAGAAGCACTAAATGTGGTTATGAAAGTATTTTTGTGGATTTCTAACCATCTGTGCATATTGTTTTATAAACTGATTTTTCTCCCCCCACGTACATGCATTTCAGTTCTTATGGAGCCATCTCTGGATATCTTTTTCATATCAATGACTGCATAATGTCTGATTTAATGCTCGTTTGCACTGAAACTACTGCCTTAGACTGTACTACATCCTTGAGAAACATCCCCTACTGTACATACCATATTAACACATAGGGTTCTTTTTTATTATTATTATATAAATTATCCTTTGGAAATCATCTTTGAATATATATTAGTATATAGCTGACCCTTGTACAGCTTGGGGATTAGTGTTGCCAACCCATGCATAGTTGGAAATCCATGTGTAACTTTAGATTCCAGAAACTTAATTGCTCACAGCCTACTCTTGACAGAGGGTCTTTCCTGGTGGCTCAGTGGTGAAGAACCCTTCTGCCAAAACAGGAGACGCAGGTTCGATCCCTGGGTCAGAAAGATCCCTGGGAGTAGAAACTGTCAACCCATTCCAATACTCTTGCCTGGGAAATCCTGAGGATGGAGGAACCTGGTGGGCTACAGTCCATGAGGTCACAAGTCAGACACAACCTAGCAGCTAAACAGCAGCTCTTGTCCCAAAGCCTTACTAAAACATAAAGAGTCAATTTACACATATTTTGTGTGTTATATGTATTATATTCTATTCCTAAAGTAATCTTGAGAGAAGAAAACATTGAAAAAAATCATAAGAGAAAATACATACCGTATTGTATCAACACTAAGTTTACCTGTTTACAAGATGAATTGTCTGTCAGTAACTACGTTAGTGTTGTTTTATATGGTACAAAACACTATACATGTCATGTATTACTAAGACTACACATCAAAAACCAAGATAATCTGAGAAATTTATATTTATTTACAGGTATGATTCAGGAATCAGTAAGGAAGAAGCAGTAAATGGTAGCCTAGTGTAATCAGTAACGATTGCTTCATGGTAGCCTTGCCTATACACTAGTGAATGAATCATCATAAAACTATTGGCATAGGTATTGCAGTCATTCATTATACAGCTAAATACTGTTAATTTTGTTTTTTTAAACCACTTACCTGTGATGATAGACTGATAACAGATTTTTCTAGTTACAAGAGAGATGAGACATACTGTATGGTAATGTAACTCTTTGAAAATGAAGTTATGAAACATTAAGAAAAACATTAACCTTATGTTAAATATCACTCACCTTATGCCTATGTAAGGATAGGCTGTCCACTTCAGTACATCTTATCCATGATATTTTGCATGAAAAAAGTTGCATGTAAATGGAACCACACTGGTCAAACCTGTGTTATTCATAAGTCATCTGCCCAGCTCTTTAGTAAGTTAATTTAAAATAGTGTTCATTGAATTTCAATTAGTATAAATTATCTAGTCTGTTGTAACTCCTTAGTATTGACCAACATAAAATACCTCATAATTCCTTAGTAATTTCAAGGACTATGTGGTAAACACTCATATACCCTTTATACAGATTTCACCAATAGTTAATGTTTTGCCACATGTTTTACATGTACACTGTTTTTTTCCTGAACTCATAGAAGTTTACCCCAAAAGACTTCACCATGTATCTTCAAGAAGGATGTTCTTCACATAATTACAGTGCAGTTATTTACACTTAGGAAATTTAGCATTAATGCAATACACAATCTATGTAGGAATTTTGTCCCCAAAATGTCCTTTATTGCATTTATTTTTTTAATCTAGGAATAATCAGGGATCACTTGTTGATCAGTTTTATTTTTAATGGCCACAGTAATGAAGAAATTATATAATTATAAAAATACCCCACATAACAGAGACATTTAAAAATATTCCAGATCACATTTATTTAAATAGGTGAGCTGTGTCATTCTGGTATATTGTACATTTTCTGTGATAATATATTTTAAATCTACATACTCTGATCTTACAGTAAGACTTAAGAACCAGTGAGTTTTGAAATATTATCTGCTTTTATTACTCTGTAGGAGCTGCTGTTTTGAGAATTCCTGTTCTGTATGGAGAAGTTGAAAGGCTTGAGGAAAGTGCTGTGACTATTATGTTTGATAAAGTGCAGTTCAGCAACAAGTCTGCAAACATGGACCACTGGCAGCAGGGTTCCCCACACATGTCAAAGATGTAGCCACCGTGTGTCGTCAGTTAGCAGAGAAGAGGATGCTGGTGAGAATCAAAGTGCATTTTTAAACATTTAGAAGGACACCAAGCAAAAGTAGTTAGTTGGATAGTAGCTGTATTTATGAATAATAAAAATTTTAAGCTGTTATATTTGATTTTATTTCTCAAATACTGTAGACTCCATTTGTCATTCTCTTACTGCAAGAAAACTGAAAACTTATATTTTTCTTTGCCTGATGTCTTGTAAAAAGCCTGTCTTAAATAATGAGTAACGTCTATTTAAGATCTAGGTAGTGGCACAGAAGAACCTTAATCGTTTCAGCCACTGTAAGAATAATTTTTAATTATTCTTTTAGATATTTGAACAATAGTTCATTTTTTTAAATTTATTATTATTATTATTTTAGTTCATTTTAGGTATTTGAAAAAGTTAGAGCTAAATAGAATATCTACAGAAAGAAAAATTAGAGACTGAGTTATTTTAGAATATTTATAGTAGAATGACTGGTTTTTTTAATGCATCAAAATTTGTGTATTTTAAAAAAATATGTACCATGACAATATTTAAGGATGTTATATGACTAATTAACTCATCTTGAAAAATGGTTCTGTTAAGTTTTGGTGTTAGCTTCTTAGGATAATTGAAAATGCTAATTGAATTGGTCTGTGTTTCATAAAAATCTGTAATCATTTTAGGATTTCCACTAAATAAAATTAGAGCCACTAACAATTTATTTAAAAAAAAAATACTTAAGGCTAAATTCTAGAAATTGATTTCCATTTTTAACTGGGGAGATTTATAGGAATTTGATTTTAGATATCATGTGTAGAGCATTCCAGAAAGGTACGGTGCGTCATATTTCCTGGACCTGTTTAAGTTAGTTGTCTTGTCACAGTTGCTATTCCACTCAACTTAGAAAGTTTGAAACCAGTTTGAACTATTTGTGTCCTTGTCAGGATCCATCAATTAAGGGAACCTTTCACTGGTCTGGCAACGAACAGTGACTAAGTATGAAATGGCGTGTGCAATTGCAGATGCCTTCAACCTCCCTAGCAGCCACTTAAGACCGGTAAGTACATGGCATTTAGAACCTTACTTTGAGAATTCCCTGGCAGTCCAATGGCTGGGACTCGGCACTTTCACCGCTGAGGCCCAGATTCAGTCCTCGGCCAGGTAACTAAGATCCCTCAAGCTGTACTCAGCCAAAACAAACAAACAGATAACCTTCTTACTTCTTGGAAGTTGGGTCCATCACTGTTGTGTTCTGTGATGTGTTGTGTTCTGTGATGTGATAACATTTTTCTTGTTGTTTAAAAGTATTGGATAACTTTATTTTCCAGCACTGTTCAAAGTGAACTTTGCTTGTATGTTGGCAGTTTCTCTTGTTAAATTTCTCTAAATTGCCATGTACAAAGGAGCCCATGTGTATTGATGAAGTTTATAAAAAAAGTGCTTTCTTGATTGTGGCAGATGTTTTATTTATTTTTCTAGGGATCAAATCATATTTCTTACACTGAGGGCAAAGGGAAATAGAGAATGTAAAACCTCATCATGGGGCTTCTCATTTGTTTTTGATTTTGTGTGTTTGTTTTAAAGATAACTGACAGTCCTGTCGTAGGAGCACAACGTCCGAGAAATGCTCAGCTTGATTGCTCCAAATTGGAGACCTTGGGCATCGGCCAGCGAACACCATTTCGAATTGGAATCAAAGAGTCACTCTGGCCTTTCCTCATTGACAAGAGATGGAGACAGACGGTCTTTCATTAGTGTATGTGTGGTGGTGGGGGTGGTGGTAGTGTTTTTTAAAATGAGAAGTCGAGAAGTCATGGCACTTTTTAAAGAAAAAAGGAAATAGTTTTGTATGAGTGCTCTTCAGTTGTGACTCATGATCTTTCAGGTAAATGATGCTCTTGCACTAGTGAAATTGTCTAGGGAAACTTAAGGGCAATAATGCCTTGTTTGAAGTAATGATTTTCTCATTTTGTTCTGCCTCATTTGCTGTGTGAATATAGTAAATTATGATTTCAAGTATTTGAGAGCCAGGATGAAATGTATCTGCTGTAGACTTTCCTGGAGGGGGTCGGGGGAGAAGAAATGCATTGTTCATTCCTATAAATAACCTCTACATTTTCAGGACTTTTACAACTGTTGATCCTTTTATGTTTTAAAATTGTGTTAAATGGCATACAAATCATTGGTGTTCATTGTTTGCTTTGCTTGAGTTCAGATCAAAATGTTTGAGAAAGAAACTTTATTTTTGCAACCTAAGTACAGTTTTTATGCTTGAGATATTTCAACATGTTATGTATATTGGAACTCCTGCAGCTTGATACCTCCTGCTTTTGTAGCAGTAAAAGGTGAATGTTTGAGAGAGAGAGAATGTGTGTATGTGTATGTATTTTTTAAATATATATGAAACTGTCCTTTCCACTCCATGTCACTAAGTGATATTTCATATGTGCGGTTATACTAATAGTAATGGGCCTTGTAAGTCTTTTGACCATTCATGAATAATAATAAATACGTACTGCTGGCATGGTAATGCTTAGTTTTCTTGTATTTACTTCTCTTTTTTGAAATGTAAGGACCAGATATCTAAACTGTTCTGTTGCTATAATTTTTAAAATTTCCTTCTTATCATGTAAAATTATCTTCTTATCTGATGCAGAATATAGTTAATGTACATTAAAATACAAAGCACAGTAATAAAATGAGCCCCAGTGAATCTACCACGTGAAATCTAGACTGTTACAGACACTGTATTTACTTGTACCCACTGATTTTTCTTAATGAAAAGTAAATAACTGTACTCTTGTAATATATTTACAAAGAATGTTCCTTTTGAAGAATGCAGAGTATTTGAATGTGTTTTCTTTACCAGGTAATAGGTTACTTTGACCTCAACAGTATTTTTGGTCCTTAATAAGGAAGCAGAAAGAATAACAAGTGAGCTTTGGCTTCTATTCGTAGTTCAGGACAAATGCAGTTTTCAGATTTTCTGATTTCACAAGTAAAGTATTCTTTCCTTAGATTATAATCTTATTTATTGGACAAAAACTATTTATTTCTAATTTACTTAGAATTTGGGGTTTAGAGGAGATCAGGTCTGGGTGATTTGGTTAAAGCCTCAGTTCCCAAACCATGGTATGTTTTACTAGGAACTAGGGACATTTTACTGCTACGAGTGCTATGCTAGACCCACTGAAATAGAGTTTCTGAAACTGATGACCTGCTGATGTAGTTTTAAATGTTCTTCAGATCCTTCTGAAGTAACCAGCCTGGGACTTGTATTTGGCAACCACTGAAGCATTCTGGGTTTGTTTTTTTCCTTAGTTACACTTCACATAGTACTCAATTCAGATTTTCACATTAAAAATTTTTCTTCTTTAGCTGGACCTGATCCCCTTTAAAACCCAAATTTTTCATCAGTGGAAGAAATAAATGTAGTTCAAATCTGGCATGTTACTCTCTATATATGTTCATACTCTCAGCATCCCTGTTTTATTTAGATAGCAAAATACATATTTTATTTATAAAAAAAACACTTAGTTTTTTTGTGTGTGTGTTGCTTTTTTCATTTAAAATACCTTGGGATTTATATAGTTACAAAGAATGGCCTTTTTTTCCCCTATTCAGTTTGAAATTTCAGTCTCAGAAAAGTTGCCATAATGCCACACAGAATGCCTGTAATTCCCTTTCCATATTCCCCAGCTTTCAGCATTTAGCCATATTTTTCCTGTCATTCATTCTTTTTTTTTTTAACACATGCACACATGATACATGTGTCTTTTTCCTTTTAAGAGTAAGTTGGAGTCATGATGCCTAATCAGCTACTCAGGATCTAAACTTAAGTGCGTTTTTTAAAGGTAAGAATACATGTCCACATAACTATAATAGAAGCATCGAAATCAAGAAGATAACATCAGTATGATGATATCCTCTAATCCATAGACCCTATTCACATTCCATCAGTTGTCCTAGTGATGTCCTTTCTAAGTCTATCCAACCCAGGATTACGCGTGGCATTTCTTACTTGCTTCAGTCTGGAATAGTTCCTTAGTCTCTTTTCCCCTTCATGAAGACTTGACATTTTTGACATCTCTACATAAAGAGATCAGTGACTCACATCGACGCCTCCAGTTCTGGTGTTGCTCCACAGGGTTTATTTAGCTTCTGTCTTCTCATAGGTACTTTCTTTGACAATGAGAAGCATAGCTCCCATTAGTTTCCACATTCGCTCTAGTCATTTATAAGAGCCATTTTTGGATCACACCAAGTCCTCTCCTGCTCCCCTCACCACACAGGTCTGCACGAGCCAGGGGAGCATCCCTGACCCCTGGGCCATGGCCTTGATGCCAGTGAGCGTGTGGGCCACTGCACCTGGTCGAGGACCTCGTCCCAGCCCAAGAGGTACCGTCAGCGGCCCCCACAATCCAGTGTGCACCAGATTACCAAAGAGAGAGAACCAGGTAGTCTTGTGGCTGCATTTATTCCCTTTTATCAGTGACTGAATCAGTTTATTTAATCAGTTTCTTACTGATGTGCTTCTGAATGTGTGGAGTCTTTATAGTCTCCTGCCTTTTTTTTGAAATGTGTTTGATTTACAGTGTTGTGTCAGTCTCTGCTGTACAGCAGGGTGACTTAGTTGTTTGTGTGGAATGTTATAGCAGGCTTTCGTGAGCCCAGTGCCAACAATTCCAGTTCCCTAGTTTGTTACAGAACTCACAAAACATAATGTTTTGAAATGTAAACTGGACTTGGAGGCTTCAATTTTAATATGAGATGCTAAAACTTAACCTAGGAAGAGTCAAACATTTGTGCTTTTTGAAGAGCAGGAAATAGTTTCCTTTTTCTTCTTATACTGTATCAGCCCCAGACTTTATGTGCTGAGTATGTAAGTCGTTGGATAGTTGAATGAATAATGAGGGTTATTGACTACAGAACTCATCTTTTATAGTTATAATTTACGTTGAAACCAGCAGATGAGCATAGTGCAAGTCGCTCAGTTGTGTCCGACTCTTTGCGACCCCATGGACTATACAGTCTGTGGAATTCTCTGGGTCAGAAAACTGGAATGGATAGCCTTTCCTTCTCTAGGGGATCTTCTTAACCCAGGGAGCAAACCCAGGTCTCCCGAATTGTAGGCGGATTCTTTACCAGCTGAGCCACAAGGGAAGCCCAATACTACTAGAGTGGGTAGCCTGTCCCTTCTCCACCAGATCTTCCTGACCCAGGAATTGAACCGGGGTCTCCTGCATTGCAGGTGGATTCTTTACCACCTGAGCTATCAAGGAACCCCATGGACATGGATGGATGATTGGAAAAAAAAAAACTGCTATATGAGCTAAGACCACATGAGATGGCACTTTTGTTTATCTGATATATTTACATGTCTCTCAGCAGCATGAGGAATAGTCATGTGTTTAGTCTATTCTCTATTAGAGAAGCTTAGCTTTGTTAAGCTGGTAATCCTTGGCTGTCTGATCATGATTGAGAGTGAGACACTGAAAGGACAATTGGAACTGTTGAATATCTGTGTAGGAGGACTGTCTTATGCATTATAGGATGATTGATAATACCTTTGACCTCTACTCACTAGACACCAGCCACACCCAGGTAATAAAAAATGCCTCCAGACATCACCCGGTGTGGTTTGGGAGCAAGGTCATCCCAGAAGAGAACAACTATTCTAGGACTATGTGAGTGCTTCCAGGCGGTGGGGGTGTGGCTCCTATTATCATTATTTGCAGGTTTTTCCTCTTGGGCAGGTCAGATTCCTCAGAAAAGGGTCTTCCAGTCCCCTACTTGGAGGGCAAAGGCCTGGCTGCCAGTGGTCTGGTAACTAGTGAGAGAGGAAGCCTGTGATCTGTACTATTAAACCATTTCAGGGGGAGTGCATCAAAGTGAAAGTTTGATCACAAAACATATGTTGCCAGAGGGAGCAGAGCACTAAACACATCACTGTGATGCCTTTAACAACCCTTGAGATGCTGAAGATAGAAAGGGTCAGAAGGTGATCAGTCTAGGGCGGGTGGTACCCACAGCATCCAGGGATTCCCATACCATCCTCTTCCTACTGGAGTTAATATAGCTTAGAGATTCCATAATTAGAGCATAGAGGACTGCTGTTAGAGCCAAGTTTGCCTTTTATATAACAGTCTTTCTTAAGAGTGTGCAGTTCATCCAGTAGACACCTAGACCCAAGATGTTGAACTCCTTGCTAGATTATGTTAGAGTTCCCACACAGCTCAAAGTCCTGAAGTTAGTATTCCACTTTCATTATATTCACCTCTGACTCAAGTCGGCTACCTCCATCCTCACCCCTCCCATCTCACCCTCCAGTACTCCACACCAGAAGTCATCTGTGTTAAGACTATCCAGAGGATAGCCATGCTGAAATCTGGAGGTGTTGGGAAGGGGATCTAGAAATCTAGTTTTGTGCATTTTTCTTTACTGTCTTCCTTCGCTTTCACCCAATTTTGGGAGCTCTGGTTTTGAGTCTTTGGAGGGTTTTCAGAGTAAATTGCTTTGGTTCTCAGCTCTTGCAACCATTGGCTACATTTCAGCTCTGGGGAGTGGAGGTGGGGGAGTGGGGGAGTTGGGGGTTGGTTAAATCCTTTACCATAGTTTCCTCCCTTTCCAGCTTCCAAAGATTTGTTACTTTTGTTTCATTTTGTGTTTTTCCTGTCCTTGTTATTTTGTGTTTTTATATATTTAACTAGGGTTTTGGGAGGAAACAAAATTTCATACATGTATTCTATCTACCATTTTAAAATGAAACATCATACTTCCGTTGATTTTATAGACTTAGATGGTGAATCTCCTCCTGACCATCTTTATGAGCTGAAGGCTCCTGGTTTTCTTTAATTTTATGTCTTCCATAACAGTTCTTGTGATCTTCTGGCTCGCTTTTATTCTTTCATTTCTTTGGGAAAGTTAATACACTGGAACATAGTATCTTAGAAAAGGAGATCCATCAGTTAATGCAAATGAAAGCACCAAAGTAACCTTTTAATTTTGACTATTAATATTGCCTGCACTCACCTGGAAAAAGTGATTTTTATTTTTCTATCATTTTGGAGTATCTTTTATTTGAAAAGATTTAAATATTCCTTGAGCTCCTGTGGACTTCTATATTACAAACTTATATTACAGCCTGCCAAGGCTAGGCTTTAAAATTGAGAACAATCAATTCTGCAATTCCTGCCAAGAGCAGTTCTTGAGAGATGATAAAGGGTCAGCACGGCATATTAACATTGTTGATCTAAAACAAAGCTAATAATTTTTATCCAATGCCCTGATGTTCTTAAGTTAGTAATGTCAGCTTCCTAAAAGGACACTAGAGTCTTTTATATTTTCTATTTGAGAGATATAATTTAATTTTACTTAAGCCAGCAGTATTTCCATTGCACAGGGTGGTACTAACTAAATGATAATATGAAAATGCAAATCATATTAATCTCGTGTTACAAAAATGATCTGGATACCAAAATAGAGTACTATGCTTTAGACAGCGTATTGTTTTTCTGGGCGCTTTTAACAAATGACTACCAATATAGTGGCTTAAACAACTCAAATGTATTATTTCATAATTGTGTAGTTAGCTCTGACACAGGTCTTATTGGGCTGAAATCAAAGTGTCTCCAGACTTCATTCCTTTCCAGAGGCTCTGGAGAAGAATTAAGTTTTCCTGCTCATTTGGGTTGTTTGTAAATTCAGTTTCTGGCATCTGAGGGAATGAAGTCCAATTTTTGTTGCTAATTAGTTATAAATTGAGGGGCTGTTCCCAACTTATGGAGGCCACCACTTTCCTTGGCTCCTGTCTCCTCCTCCTGTCTTCAAAGCCAGCTGCAGTGGGTTGAGTCCTCAGGTCGAATCTTTCTAACCCTTCTGTCTTATCTCTTGAACCACAGTCGGGAAAAGTTCTCCAATTTTAAGGATGCATCTGAGTAGATGGGGTGTCTCCCAGTGATCCAGTACAATCTCCCCATCTCAAGGTCAGTAGCCTTAATCACATCTACAAAGTCTATAATGCCTTATAAGGTTCCAGGTGTCAAGGTGTGGATATCTGTAGGAACCATAATCTACCAACCATGTATATTAGATAATAGTTCTGTAAACTAAAAAATGGAATTATTTAGAATTGGCAGATTGAAACTCAAGGTTCTGAAAAAGTGTTCCATCATTTGCTTTAATTGTTAAGTGGTGGTTTGCAGAAACACAACCAGCTTTTGACAGTTTCTTCTTCTCCCCAAATTTGGTTATATTTTATTTAATCTTTGCTTAGGATTCTTCAGAATAAAAAGACTATACTTTGGTCCATTTGTAAATAAGGACTGCATCTACCCCCACCCCCAAGGTGACAAGACATTGGAATGGGGCCGATAAAAATGACGCATCTTCTTCCTGCTATTCTTAGACATTGCTGTTTAAATGGAAACCAAGTTAGAATAGAGATACTGAATAGCATAAGAGGCAATTGTTGCCTTTCTTTCCTATCTCTTACACATAAACTTAAGCGTGCGATCCTTAGCCAGACTGGCAATATTGTCTACTGTCTTTTATCATCCTCCAAAAAGCTGTTGATTATCTTGGAAGGGCTTCAAAAGCAATTAAGAAAATCCCTTATGTCAAGTTACGTTTCAGACAGGACAAATTAGATGTATGGGGAAATGTCCTGATAAAGTACTCGAGAAATAATGAATCTTTGTACAGTTTGTAATTGCTGCTACAAAAAATTTACAACTTGAATGAGGCTGTTAACCTGAGACTGGAAGCTCAGAGATTTTTTTTTTTTCCTATTAAAAATGCAAATACCTCATGAAAATGAGCCCAGAGCATTTTGAAATGTCCAAACTGTAATTCAAAACATTATTTATTACATTTTTGTCCTGGCTTTTTACTGCATCAATAAGCTGCTTTATAAATGCTGATTTTTAAACCAGCAGCTCTGAACAAAAAAATGGCCGATTGGACTCACTAATGTAGTGCAGGCCCTGAAGGGAGGCTTGGCTCCAGAATGAAGTGTGAGGGTCAGCATCAATGCCACAAGAGAATAGGGGTGGATGGTGACTGAAAGCATTGATTTGTTTGAGTGTTCATGAGATTATTGTATTTGGTTTCAACTTTATGCATTAAAGGTAAGTGATCTTCAATCTGCATAACCCCATCCCTGTGCTACAGAATAGTACATGCTGCTGGGATGGCTCATCATGAGTGGTGGAAACAGAGGTTGGTGGGTTGGGTGCTGGAGGCTGGGGCTACTCTGTCAAAAACAGGGATAATCCAGATAGAACACTTTATAATCACAATGCTGGGAAATTCAAATACAATTTCCTTCCCTCATGAACTGCTCTCCCCCACTGAGTAAAGTGATTTTCTTCCAGACTACTTGGATTTTATCTCTCCTTTCCTAACTTTTGAAGTATGGGTGTACCCGCTGCTAATTTTCCTCCTGTGATAAACATTAGCAAGTGGGAAGTTATTAGAGGGTTATTATACAATATTCATAGACTACTTTTATTTGCAAAAGCACTTGAAGATTTCTTAAATACGAACCGTTTCCAAATAATCTTGGGCTCATTTTTCATTTTTTTGATCCAAATCCCATGGAAGCAAACCAATCATGAAGCTCTGCAAAAAGTCATTGGAAGCCCCAGGCCCAGAACCCAGCTGTGGAGCATGAACTATTAGCTTCTGTGTTGCTGGAAGCTTTGAGTAGCTGAACCATGGGGACTGAAGCTCATTTAGAAATCCAAGTTGGTGCTTTGTTTCCAGAAGGCTTTGCCTGAGCTGAGGAAGGAAGACTAAACCTCTCATTCAGTTCAGTTCAGTTCAGTTCAGTTCAGTTGTTCAGTCGTGTCCGACTCTTTGCGACCCCATGAATCGCAGCACACCAGGCCTCCCTGTCCATCACCAACTCCCGGAGTTCACTCAAACTCAGGTCCGTCGAGTCGGTGATGCCATCCAGTTGTCTTATCCTCTGTCGTCCCCTTTTCCTCCTGCTCCTAGTCCCTCCCAGCATCAGAGTCTTTTCCAGTGAGTCAACTCTAAACATGAGGTGGCCAAAGTACTGGAGTTTCAGCTTTAGCATCATTCCTTCCAAAGGATACCCAGGGCTGATCTCCTTCAGAATGGACTGGTTGGATCTCCTTGCAGTTCAAGGGACTCTCAAAAGTCTTCTCCAACACCACAGTTCAAAGTATCAATTCTTCGGCGCTCAGCTTTCTTCACAGTCCCAACTTTCACATCCATACATGACCACTGGATAAACCATAGCCTTGACTAGATGGACCTTTGTTGGCAAAGTAATGTCTCTGCTTTTCAATATCCTATCTAGGTTGCTCATAACTTTTCTTCCAAGGACTAAGCGTCTTTTAATTTCATGGCTGCAGTCACCATCTGCAGTGATTTTGGAGCCCCAAAAAACAAAGTCTGACACTGTTTCCACTGTTTCCCCATCTATTTCCCATGAAGTGATGGGACCAGATGCTCATGACCTTAGTTTTCTGAATGTTGAGCTTTAAACCAACTTTTTCACTCTCCTCTTTCACTTTAATCAAGAGGCTTTTTAGTTCCTCTTCACTTTCTGCCATAAGGATGGTGTCATCTGCATATCTGAGATTATTGATATCTCTCCCTGGCAATCTTGATTCCAGCTTGTGTTTCTTCCAGCCCAGCGTTTCTCATAATGTACTCTGCATAGAAGTTAAATAAGCAGTTTGACAATATACAGCCTTGAGGCACTCCTTTACCTATTTGGAACCAGTCTGTTGTTCCATGTCCAGTTCTAACTGTTGCTTCCTGACCTGCATATAGGTTTCTCAAGAGGCAGGTCAGGTGGTCTGGTATTCCGTCTCTTTCAGAATTTTCCACAGTTTATTGAGATCCATAGAGTCAAAGTCTTGGGCATAGTCAATAAAGCAGAAATAGATGTTTTTCTGGAACTCTTGCTTTTTCCATGATCCAGTGGATGTTGGCAATTTGATTTCTCGTTCCTCTGCCTTTTCTAAAACCAGCTTGAACATCTGGAAGTTCACGCTTCACATATTGCTTGAAGCCTGGCTTGGAGAATTTTGAGCATTACTTTACTAGCGTGTGAGATGAGTGCAACTGTGCGGTAGTTTGAGCATTCTTTGCAATTGGAATGAAAACTGACCTTTTCCAGTCCTGTGGTTGACTGTTTTACACGATTGCTTTTGAAACAGTTCAACAAAGTGATCTTTTTCTGTTGAAAGACTAGAGAATAATAACAACAGCAAAGCCGATGAAAAACTGCAGAATTTTGCTATCCACAGGACAACTCTGATTTCCCGGTTTTTCTTCATTAATGTTCTTTCTATCCATTGTCATCCATCCATGTTCGTTCCTGGTGAGCTGCTCCCCACTCTCACCCTCAAATACAGTCGCAGGTTATAACTGAGATCTCTGCAATATTTGTCTTGCCTTGATCTACTTTCCTCTGATTTACACCTTTATCGTACTCCTATTTCCCATTGTTTGTCCTGATTCTCTCGATCGAGTCAGAAGCTAACAGAATAAATACACAAAGTACATTTTCCAAGTGTTTTACTTACATAAATCCACCTACCCTCAAAATGACCCTCATGGGTAGTTACTATTCCTGTGCACATTTTACAAATGGAGGTAAGGGAGACAGTGAAGATAAGTGTTGTTCAGTTGCTCAGTCATGTCTGACTCTTTGAGACCCCTTGGACTGCAACACTTCAGGCTTCCCTGTCCTCTGCCATATCCTGGAGTTTTCAGAAACTCATGTCCATTGAGTGGATGATGCCATCTAACCGTCTTGTCCTCTGTCATCACCTTCTCCTCCTGCCTTCAATCTTTCCCAGCATCAGGGTCTTTTCTAATGAGTCAGTTCTTCATATCAGGTGGCCAGAGTATTGGAGTTTCAGCTTCAGCATCAGTTCTTCCAATGAGTATTCAGGACTGATTTCCCTTAGGATTGACTAGTTTGATTTCCTTGCAGTCCAAGGCACTCTCAAGAGTCTTCTCCAGCACAGTTTAATGCTGTAATTTGCAGATGAAATCAGCTGATTTCTGATGTTGATGGAGAAAGTGGTTTATCACATTGCCTCTCATAGTAATGTCAAGCTTTGTGACTTTTCAGATTGGCAGACTTTTCAACACTTCAATCCACGTAAGCATGGACTAAGTCTTTTCTGAACTTGTATCAAGTCACATGAGGTAAGGTAAAGTCACTCAGTCGTGTCCGACTCTTTGGACCCCATGGACTGCAGCCCACCAGGCTCCTCAGTCCATGAGATTCTCCAAGCAAGAATACTGGAGTGGGTTGCCATTTCCTTCTCCAGGGGATCTTCCCGACCCAGGGATCGAACCCGGGTCTCCCGCATTGGAGGCAGACGCTTTAGCCTCTGAGCCACCAGGGAAGTCCATAGTCTCAGATATACTTGATCTCAGTCTGGAACTTTTATATTTCACTTTACGTGTACTCATGGCTATGATCTTCAGGAAATGTTTTGAATAAAGAAATGAAGTGGAGCAACAACCACCTGCTTGTGTGGTTGTATCACTTCATGAAGAGCTGGTGGGCTGGTCCAGTGCTCCGAGAATGGCAGTGACCCATGGAAAATGGTTCAGCGGCCATCAGCATATTCCCTGGCCACAGGGCCAGCTGTTTCTAACCACACACTGTGTGGTGGGAAGTTCCCTTTCCAAGTTCCTTTCCTGGGAACCACACGGGCTATTAATTTTATAATGGCAAACAGAAGTGCAGATGTCTGTGTGCAAGACTGGATTGCAGGATAAGCTTATCCCAGTTTCTGGGGACGAAATAGAAAGTTATCTTTTCTGTTACACGTATAGCTATGGTCAGTAAAATGCACTGCTCTTACCAAGTTTTAGTTACACTTATTTATACGAGATAAGAATATGAAAACTTGATTTTATTGTATTTGAGTACCTCCTCAAATAAGCCCTCACATTACTTTCATCTTCCTTTTGATGAATCTTTGCCTCTATCCCCCATCTTAACTTAGCTTCACCAGATGTAAATCCTTTTATTGAGTGTCTTGTAAGTGTAACTTCCTGTGCATGTGGGAGTATAAAGGAGAACAGAGCATGAGCCCTGTCCTAAGGGATCGTGAAACCTAGTAAGAGCTAAGAATCAAATGTGAAAATGCCATAAACATAGTAATATTTTTAGAACAACAGCTACTCGAAAACTACCAGTTATTCAGATATCCTTCCAGAGATAGGCTGTGTGTAGGTTGAGCATATAGTCAACATGTACTCCTTTCTTAAAAGTAACAGATAAAAGCATGCTATTTGTATGTTGTTCAGTCCTCAGATCAGGTATATCCCCTGGAGGAGAAAATGGCAACCCGCTCCACTATTGTTGCCTGTAAAATCGAATGGACAGAGGAACCTGGTGGGTTACAGTCCATGGGATCCCAAAGAATTGGACGCGACAGACTGAGCACATACCTACTGTTACATTCCTTGCTTTTTTCCACTGGATGGTGTGTTTTGTAGGTCATTTCATAGTGTACATAGATATGTGCTCCATTATTTTTAAGAGCTTCATAGGATTCCATTAAATGGAAACCAGTGATTTTCTATTATCACCTTACTGTTTTAATGCCAAATAGGTACATCAAACTTGATCACTCTCCTTAATCTTGAATTTAAATGAATTTTAATTGATTTTTTAAAATATGCTCTTGGGGGGAATACTTTAGACACAGCAGTTTGGAACATTGCTGAAACAAATGTCTTAGACTATTTCTCAAGACTCTTGAAGGGGATGACATACTTGAATTTGTATTCTGGCTTGTTTGTTTAAAAAAGCAGCTTCTCATTAAATCACCACCATATTAACATAACAAAGAAATGCTAAGAAAGTATTAAAGGTCTTCTGAATACGGAGAGACTGTTATATTTAATAAAGTGGTACCCTCATTTGTCATGTCCCCCAATAACATGGATATAATGAATCCCTACCCCACTTCTCTTCCCACATTTAAAACTGAGGCTTTGGCTTTCTCATTTTAGGTTTTCTTGTTTTGTGTGTGTGTGTGGTTTTTATTATTTTTTTTTTGGTAAGAATGCTTAGGATGGCAGCTACCCGCTTAATAAATTTTGAAGTATACAATGTAGTCACGTTAATTACTGTAGAGCAGATCTCTGCAACTTACTCATCTTGTACAACTGAGACTTTGTATGCATTGATGAACAGTTCCCCATTTCTCTCTCTCTTTGACCCCTGGCCCCTACCATTCTACTAATACTCTGCTCGCGTGAGCTCACTATTTTAGTTAACTTCATTTAAGTGAAATCGTGTAGTAGTTGTCCTATGACTGGCATATTTTCACCTAGCTATTCTTAAGATTTTTCTGTATCATACTGCAGGATTTCCTTCTTTTTCATAAAGATTTTTTTCTTAATGTGGACTATTTTTAAAGTTTATTGAATTTGTTACAACATTGCTTCTGTTTTATGTTTTGATTTTTCGGCCACAAGGCATGGGGCATCTTAGTTAACTCATCAGGGATCAACTCTGCACCCCTGCATTGGAAGTCGAAGTCTTAACCACTGGACCGCCAAGGAAGCCCCAGGATTCCCTTCTTTTTAAAGACTGAATAATATTCCATTGTATGATATACCACATTTTCTTTATGCATTACTTGGTGGATATTTAGGTTGTTTCCATGTCTTGGCTGTTGTGAATACTGATTCAGTGAACATGGGAGTGCAGATTTTTTTTTGAGATCCTGATTTCTATTTTTATGCTAAATACCCCAAAGTGGGATTACTGGATCATACAATAATTCTATTTTTAATTTTTTGAGAAACCTCCATACTGTTTTCCATAGCAGTTATACCCTTTTACATTCCTGTCAACTGTGTTTTAATTTTTGCACATCCTCACCACTTGTTATCTTTTACTTTTCTAAGCTAGTGGACGTTGTAACAGGTATGAGATGGTCTCATGGTGGTTTTGATTTTCATTTCCCTGATAATTAGTGACATTGAACATCTTTTCATATACCTGTTAGCCATTTGTATGTCTTCTTAACTCCTTATTGAGCTTTTCTACCATTATTTTCTATGGTAGAAATATTTTCTACAAATATTTTCTACCATTCTATGGATTGCCTTTTCATTCTGGCGTTCCATTCTCGTTTCATTTTCCTCACTCTAGTTTCTGCTCTTGTTGTTTTTGTTTGCATGTTTTAAGGCAACAAAAAAAGAGATGCTCAGCAAATTTTGTTAACTGGTAACTTTCATATTTTTAATACAACAATAGCTGATGCTCAATGTTTTGGAATTCTGGAGTGCCTTGTATGACCTAAGTCCTGCTAATATGACTTCTCCATGGGACTTGCACTGTGGCTGTCAGAAGAAAGCAGAGATCCATGTTAGTTTGTTTTGTTCTACAGAAACACCCTGCCAGTGCAGGAGACACAAGAGATGCAGATTCGATCCCTGGGTCGGAAAGATTCCCTGGAGAAGGAAATGGCAACACATTCCAGTATTCTTGCTTGGAAAATCCCATGGACAGGAGCCTGGTGGGCTATAGTCCATGGGGTTGCAAAGAGGCAGACTCAACTGAGCACACACATACATATTTATTTATTATTATAAATATTATTTATTTATACCTGTATTTTATTTAAAATTTTTTCTAGTGCACTTATTGTGCTGAACTCTCCTCCCTGCCTGTGGTCATATGATACATACCTGGCTAAAGAGATTGGATCAGAGATGGACATATGACCTAAGTTGTGTTAACATGACCTCTCCAGGGGACTTTCAGGAATGACTCTCAGGAGTTTTCTGTTTTTTCTTAAGCCAAACAGTTCTGAGGGTAAGCATCAGTGGCCATCTTAGCCACCATGTATAATCACTTGCCTAAGAATGAAACTGAGAAAAACAGAGCCAAAAGTTTGAGTGACAGATTTGAATTCCTTATGAAATTCCTTGAACTCTTTGATTTGGCTGTGCTTGGAGCCAGCTTCATTGCCCTGAACTTTGCATTAAGTTTCTGTGGAGAAATGACTCATTCCAGGGCTGAAATAATGAGATGCACAGAGGTGTCAGAAAGCAAGGAAGGACCCCCCCAAAATAACAGAGGGATGTGAAAATGACCCAGGAATCAACTTGAAGGATCACCCAATGGCCAAATCTGGGGCAAATTTAGCAATAAAACAAAATAAAAGCAGGCCTCTATGTAATAATTGGTTCATATTCTTCAAGCTTGTCAAGGTTAAGAGAATAAAGTTGAGGAATTTTCCCAGATGGTAGAGACCAAGAAGATACGAAGCTTAAATACAATGAGAGATCCTGGACAGAAAAGAGACGATTACCAAAATTTGAATCAGGTTTGTAAACTAAGGTATATTTTTGTCAATACTAATTTTCTGGTTTTGATAATTTTATGACAGCTAATTTTATATTTGGCAAAGCTGGCTGAAGGATATATGGAAACTAATCTTTTTGTAATTTCATTTGGAAATATAAAATTATTCTAGATAAATTTTATTTAGAATTAGTCTCAATATGGACTTCCTCTGAAAATAATCAGCACTTAGTATTCTCATGTTTGTTGTCATTTTAAGTTATGTCAGTTTTCTCTCATGTGAAACCAAAAATATCAATTTAATAAAATCTATTTATTTTTGTCTGATTTTCACTTCAACCCTGTAATGCCAGGCTTATCTTCATTTGCAGATCATGAAACTAAGCCTTAGGTAGTTTAAATAATTTTCTGAAGATCACATAGTAAGTGACAGAGCCAGGATTTGAATCTATGTCTGCTTGACCTCAAAATCTTATGCATATGAGAAAAATAATCAACCAACTGAAAAAGTAACCCATCTTATTTTAAAACAGACTGTGTTTTCAAAACTCTGTCTTGTTCCAGAGGAGACTTGAGACAGAATGCTTGTGACTTGGGGGCAGGTTATAAGAAATATTGGAAAGATATTAGAAAATGTTTTGGTGTTTGTGTTTTGTAAGCACACAGCAGAACTCTGTAATTTATATGGTGCAGGAGGGCATGCAAATTAGTCTCAATATGGACTTCCTCTGAAAATAATTAGCATTTGGCAGACAGTATGGTCAAATAAATCAGATAACTGAGGCATTTGTCCAATGGGATAAATACTTGATTCAAACCTTTGATGAACTCTTTCTTTGTTATTTTTTTAAAATATAGGAGTAGTTTAAGGAAAAGCAAACAGCGGGCCATGTTAAAATATCCATTAACTAAACACTCTGAAAGGGTATAAAATGCCTCCAGCTGCCAAAAAACAATTAGGCTGCAAATATGCCTTTGGTTACCTAACCAGACAATCCCTAAACATTTAGTCTAATTAATTTTCTTCATTACACAACAATGCCTCTCCTAATTACACTAGAGAAATTCCATAAACCTACTAGCTATTCAAAGTCTTTATTGAGCAAATTATTCTGGTAGTCCCTATTAGAAGCAGATTCTCACTCTAATTTATATATACTTCATCTCAGAGGATGTGGGCTACTTGGTAAACCGCTGTCAGCTAGGCAAACTAATCTTGTATGTGACAATATTCCATATTAGGAATTTGAGTGTGATGGAATATCAAGGCTGAATTATTGAAAACGTACCAAGGTAAAGGTGAAAAGTTCAAGCACAAGAAGCACAGAGCATCTGAATCCTACACGTGTTGCTCAAGCTTGTGATCCTTGAACCAGCAATAGAGGCTGACTCAGGGAAACCAAACTGCTTTCACTGAACTCAGGTGCAAAAGGGTAGGCAGCAGTAGTGTGCAGCTGCAGAAGCAATACAGCAAGTATAATAATTGGACTGAAGGGGTCAGAGAATACAGACTTTCAAGGGTAGTGTGTGTGTGTGCTCAGTCAGTAAATTATGTCTGACTCTGTGGCCCCATGGACTGCAACCTGCCAGGCTCCTCTGTCCAAGGGATTCTCCAGGCAAGATTACTAGTGTGGATTGCCATTTCCTCCTGCAAGGAATCTTCCTGATCCAGGGATTGAATCTGCATCTCCTTCATTGGCAGGCGGATTCTTTACCATTGAGCCACCTGGGAAACAGAGACCCTAAAACTGTCTCTCCATGTGTGAGGGCCCAGTAAAGTGACATGAGTCAGAACTAGGAGTCCCCAAGTCCGTGACCGGAGCTGTTTACATGACACAGTGTCACTGTAGAGAGAACTGAGATAATTTATCAGAGCTTATTAGCTGATTGATGACAATGTTTGTAAACTGGATCAGAGTCTGATCTTTGGAAAGCCATTTTTGGCTTCCCTTCCTAGCCACGTAAAAACCTGTGATCTTATTAACAGTTATCACAGTTTCAGAGGATGGCCTGTGGGACAGTCAGTATAAATGATCTCTAGTATCAGAGCTCAAAGCCAACTGATAGTGTTCTAGAAGCATTACTTATTTTTTGTTTTTAATTTTTATTGGGATAAAATTGATTTACAGTGTTCTGTTGGTTTGTGCATAGCAGTGAGCAGCTTTACTTTCTTTGCTTGGAATGTGCTGATTAACCAACCATTTCAACTTAGGCCTGGGGACTTGCTTTTTTTTTTTTTTTTTTAAACATGAATTTTCTCTTATGCCATTAGATTAAAAAATAGCCTGGAGTTTTGCTACTCAGAGTCTATGAGCCAGCAGCATCAACATCACTTGGGAGATTTTTCACTCTCAAACCTACTGAAACAATCTGCGTTTTAACAAGATCTCCAGGTAATTCATACATGCACTGAAGGGTCAGTACTGGTCTAGAGCAGGGGTCCTCCAGTTTCAGCATACCCCAGACTCATCCTGAGAGTACCTCATCCCCAGGCTTTCTGATTCACGACTTCTGGGCTGAGGCTGAGAAAGTGTGTTTCTAACAGATGTCTCAGGAGGCTTCTGAGACATCCGAAACCTTCTTGTATTCTGACAATAGACTCTGATTGGTCAAGGACTTTGAGGATTTGGAGATTCCGTTGCTATAGGTTTTGGTAGCCAAGGGCTCTACCAGAGTTATTTTTCCCAAAGTGTTGGTTGTGAAGTCTTTTTTAGATGATTCTAGAAATTCTACATGTTTGAGGACATGCTGGGTCAGTGGTTCCCATCTTTAGAGGAAGATGGACCTCCCTGGTGGCTCAGGTGGTAAAGAGCCTGCCTGCATTGCAGAAGACATGGGATCAATCCCTGGGTCGGGAATATCCCCTGGAGAAGGAAATGGCTACCTACTCCAGTATTCTTGCCTGGAGAATTCCATGGACAGAGGAGCCTGCAGGCTACAGTCCATGGGGTTGTAGAGTCAAATACTACTGTTGACTAAACACTTTCACTTTTCCCCTTTTATTATCAACACAGGTTCCTGGTCCCCACCACCAGCCCCCACCCCCTAAATTAGTGGCCTTGGATGAGGTCAAGAAATCTGTATTTTAATAAACATCCAAATGATTCTGAGATAGACGGTCGATAGACAAACTCTGAGAAACACTGATTTAAATGCTGAACATCTTAGGGAGAGAGCAGAATTTTGTGCCCTCTCAGCAGCAGAATTGCAGTGTTCTCCCAACGCGGCAGCAAGTGACTCTCATAATTTAGCAACTGAAGCAGTTCCAGGAAATCAGTCCACTGAGCCCTTTCCTCACCAAAGCCCCAGTAGAACTTGCTCACTCCTCCTTTCTTAATTATGTCTGGCCAGCAGTGAGCACTCCAGCCGCTGTGCTCTTTAATCCACTTATCCATCTTACAACTCCAATTAACCAGGTGCAGCCATCCATCTGGCTAATATGAGGACAAGCTGTTAATTTGTGAATGAAGAAAAGGTCTGCAGAAAACAAACAAACGAGCAAGGAGCTTCAGAAGATAACATTTAACTCAATCCTTGAGAAACAAGGTGAAAGATGGGAATTCATTTGTTATAATAAGGAAATGCAGTTTGGTG
This sequence comes from Aepyceros melampus, assembly GCA_006408695.1. NCBI lineage: Eukaryota > Metazoa > Chordata > Mammalia > Artiodactyla > Bovidae > Aepyceros > Aepyceros melampus. The sequence goes on along the minus strand of SJXQ01001549.1, from coordinate 49,007 downwards.
GAGGGAAGTAAATACAGAATTTAGGCGGCTTGGGGACCATGTGACTCGTCCCAGGTCATCTCTGAGCTTCTTACCTTTGCCTGCTAAATAGGGAAGTAATAGGACTTAATTTTCATCTCAGGGAAGTTAGGAGAGTCCACTGAGATCAAGTGAGACAAAGTAGTTTGTAAAATGCAACAGAAATATTCCCGTTTGTTTCTGTGTATTTATTTTATGTGTATATGGGGGAATCTTTCCATGCACATCTAATACTTTATGAATAGTGTTTTCTATCAAGCAGATTGTACACTTTGATTACATGCTAGCTTTACTATTTTATTGACTTCAAGTTTTTTTGATTGTTTTAAATAATAAAACAGATTCCACCATCCCTTTCAACCCCAGTCTTAAAATCTAAGTGTGCATTCGAACACGTTACAGGTAAAATGTGTCCTCAGATCCACATGTTGAAACCCTAGCCCCTTAGTGTAATGGTATTTGGAGCAAGGCTTTGGGAAGTAATTCAATTTAAACTATGTCTTGAGGGTAGGGCCTTCCATAATGGAATCTAATGCCCTTATAAGAGGAAGAGAGAGCACATCTAGGAAAGGCCATGTCAGTATACATTAGGAAGGCTGCTGGGACTTCCCTGGCGATCCAGTGGTTAAGCATCTGTCTTCCAATGCAGGGGCCAAAGGTTCTATCCCTGATCTGGAACTAAGGTCCCACTTGCCTCCCAGGCAATTAAGCCCAACTAGAGAAGCCTGAGCATGGCAGCTACTGAGTCTGTCTGCTTGAGAGCTCGTGCTCCTTAGGTAGAGAAGTTCTATGCTCTGCAACTAGAGACCCCTCAGGCCCCACGAGGAGGAGCCTGCATGCCCTAATGGAGATCCAAGGCACCCATCTACAAACCAGGAAGAAGGCTCTCACTGAGGACTGAATTTGCCAGCACCTTGATCCTGGGACTTCCCAGCGTCCAAAACTGTGAGCAACGAAAGTTTGCTGTTTAGATCCTCCCTCCTTCCCCCGCTAGTCTTGGTATTTTGGTGTAGCGGCCTGGGCTAAGACAGAAGCAGTCCCTGGAGAACTCATTGAAACCAGATATCTGGGTGCACTGCCTGAGTTCTGATTCAAGGGGTCTGAGAGGGGCCTGAGAACATGCATTTTTAATAAGTCATTTTAATTTGGCTGGTTGTGGACTGCATTTTGAGGACTGTTGCATTAAAATGGAACTTGCCCTTATTACAAAATAAAAGCTTTCTGTAATTTAAAACATTAGTATTCTCCACCTAATAGCTACCTCTAGTTTAAAAGTGATCTGACTCTAGACCTAGAACTAAATGAGAGACAGTATAAAATATACACCTTGTGACCTTTCATCACTTACATCAACACAGCTGAGCTAAGCACATTTTCTTTCTTAACATGTCATTAAAAAAGTTTTTTTTTAAGCCTTTAAACTACCCTAGGAGTTTATGGTCAATCTGAGGAGACCAAATATACCCTGCAAAACGTTTTGCAAATAATACTGAGCAAAATAAACTATAAATGCAAAACAGTATTGCCTAAAGTTCCCAGGTAAGAATGCCATCACATTCCTAAAGGAAGGAATTGAGATATAAATGCCAGGTGCTCTGAAAATCTTTTTTATTACTTCAGTTTTTTTTTTTTTTTTTTTTGTAGCTAGCTAGAAACAAATCTTTTGACTTGCACTCAACCAGAGTTGGGGTAAAATTTTGAGGCACTTCCATTCGCCTCACTGTCTTCCCTGTGTCATTAAAGTCTGGAAGCACTATTTCTAGATGTGGTCTGTGGGTTATCTGCTGCAGAACTGCCTTAGAAACCTATTCAATATACACAATAAAAAGGACCTACTGAAAGGGAATCTTGGAAGAGAGGTCATGGAAACATCTCATTTAGCTAGCTCCTCCAGTGAATCTCATATATATTTGTTTACTTTGAGAGGACATGCTCCAGAAACTTCTCCCCAACCCCACCCTGGGAATCTAACTTTGGGATTACCACATGTTCTTGAAATGACCCTATGTGGTAGGCATTAAGTAAACCTGCAGTTGTAAGGAGATTTTGTTTCAGTTTGAGACAGTTTATGGGTTAATATTACATCCTAGAGGGCACTTGATCCTGCCTGTAACAGGAGCCTCCTCCTTGCAAGAGATCTGTGATGGACAAAAGGCAAGGGAGGCAAGACTCTAGTCCATACATTAAGAAAGATATCCAAAGGGAGAGGAAAGGATCAGGTTCTGATGATAGTCAGAAAAGCCACGTTGATACTGGTTGGGTCCAGGGAGCTCGACAGACCAGGTTAAGAGGCAGATTTGTTTTTGTTTGTTTTCTTCAACAGTCCTATTTCTTTTCCTTAAAGATTTTTTAAAAACTTTTTATTTTGTTTTGGGGTATAGCTGATTAACAATGTTGTGATAGTTTCAGGTGAACAGCAAAGGGACTCAGCCATACATATATTAATACATGTATCCATTCTTCCCCCAATTTTTAAGATCATTTTGATGTGGACCATTTTTAAAGTATTAACTTGTTACAATACTGCTTTTGTTTTATGTTTTGGTTTTTTGGCCTTGAGGCATGTGGGATCTCAGCTCCCCCACCAGGAATCAAACCTCCACCCCCTGCATTGGAAGGCAAAGTCTGGACCACTGGACCACTAGGAAAAGTTCCAAGAGTCCTATTTCTTAAAAGATAATTGCTTTCATTCACCCATACTGTCTCCAAAGGGTGGATTATATGAATATGAGGGCAGTAATTGTAGTCCTATGATCCAGTTGTGAGCTTCAGGCTGAAGCAAAGTCTTTCTTCTTGAACTCCATGGAACCATTTCTAATTATGTATGAACACATGTCTACACAGTTCAGTTCAGTTCAGTCGCGCAGTCGTGTCTGACTCTTTGCGANCGAAGAGTTGACTCATTGGAAAAGACCCTGATGCTGGGAGGGATTGGGGGCAGGAGGAGAAGGGGACGACCGAGGATGAGATGGCTGGATGGCATCACAGACTCAATGGACGTGAGTCTGAGTGAACTCCGGGAGTTGGTGATGGACAGGGAGGCCTGGTATACTGCGATTCATGGGGTTGCAAACAGTCGGACACGACTGAGTGACTGAACTGAACTGAACACCATAAGTACAGTATTTATTCTGCAACTTTTGCTGGCCATGAATAAATATTCTGGTTTTCTTTCTGGATGTAGGTTATGGCTTAGTTAGTCTGATGTAATTAAATTTGTCATAAATAAGATTATTTAAATAATTCTCCAAAGGCAGTAGGACTTTTTAAGTGGCCCAACTATTTTATTAGTAAGTTCATGACAAACTAATGTAGTGATAACAACTGACCTATGCTGACAATCAGTTCAGTTCAGTTCAGTTGCTCAATCATGTCTGACTTTTTGTGACCCCATGAATCGCAGCACGCCAGGCCTCCCTGTCCATCGCCATCTCCCGGCGTTCACCCAAATCCATGTCCATTGAGTTGGTGATGCCATCCAACCATCTCATCCTCTGTCATCCCTCTCTCCTCCTGCCCCCCAAACTTTCCCAGCATCAGGGTCTTTTCAAATGACNTCTGACAGTGTTTCCACTGTTTCCCTATCTATTTCCCATGAAGTGATGGGACTGGATGCCATGATCTTCATTTTCTGAATGTTGAACTTTAAGCCAACTTTTTCACTCTCCTCTTTCACTTTCATCAAGAGGCTTTTTAGTTCCTCTTTACTTTCTGCCATAAGGGTGGTGTCATCTGCATATCTGAGGTGATTGATATTTCTCCCGGCAATCTTGATTCCAACTTGTGATTCTTCCAGCCCAGCATTTCTCATGATGTACTCTGCATAGAAGTCAAATAAGCAGGGTGACAGTATACACCCTTGACGTACTCCTTTTCCTATTTGGAACCAGTCTGTTGTTCCATGTCCAGTTCTCCAAATACCAGAATTGTTAGGTATTTCCTCTCTGGCTGGTCAAATTCCACGTCAAGGTCTTTTGTTATATCCAACCCAGAGGGTATACTTTGTGGTTTCCACATTCTGAGCTAAAGGTTAGGGAGGAAGTTTGGAAGTCTTAAGTTTTGGTATGTTAACCTTCTCTTAATCCTCCTGTTTCTGGTGGATGATCCCTACCTTAGCCTCCGAGGTGCCCTCACTGGACCTTTGTGCAGAATGAGGGAAGGACTCTGTGCATCTATCTAACTGCTTATGAAACAGCTCCATCAGTTTTCAGGTTTTTACTCTCATTTTTACTATACAATCCCGGAGGTACCTAATGTGAAAAACTCCTGTGCATTTGGGGTTCTGATGTCAAATGGGTTGCTTCTCCAACCTTTCTCTGCCAGCTTAGGGTTCTGTTTGCCCAGGTCTGTTAAAGCAATGAACACTGAGTTTGTTTTCCAGAGTTGAAAATTTTATTTTCATTTTTCCTTCTAGTCTTTATTCTTACAAGTTTATGCCTTTTTCTTTTAAGATCTCTTTAGCCTTGATATAGTGAGGTCTTGGGAGGGAGAGGAGATAATATGACTTCCATTTCCTAAATTTCATTGAAAAGTCTCCCATGTAGGTGATGAAGACTATTGATTGATAAGGCCTCCCAGTTGATCTTGCTGCACCATTCTTAACAATTCACAAGCCCTGGAGGGAGACAGATTTCTGTTCAAACAATGGCTATGTTGGTTCTTACCTCTGGGACCCTGGGAAAGTTGCTTCATCTTGCCACACCTCCATTTCCAGACTTGTAAAATGAAGATTAAAATGGTACTTGCCTCATGGGAATGTTTTAGGGATTAACTGAGACAATAGCTTTAATGTGTCATCACAGTGCCTGTCACATGGTTGGTGCTCAGGAAATGGCAGTCCTTGCGCATCCTTAAGTAGTTTATGATATGGGCAGAAAGTGATCCAAAGGATCATGACATTTTCAGGAAATGAGCTTGTTTCTGAAATGCTGCTTTCTGTAAGAAGTAATCTTTAGGTCTCACCTGGATGAGCAACTCGACATTCTGAACAGAGTGTCCTCCTCCACATGGGAAAGCCAGAGTAGCCCTCATCTTCATCCGTCCCTCCATTTATTCACTCAGTAGAAAGTGCCCACTGTGTGGAGCATTTCAAAATGAACACTACAGGGACTTTCCTGGTGGTCCAGTGATTACAAATCCACCGTGTCAGGGATGTGGGCTCCACCCCTGGTGGGGATACTGGGATCCCACGTGCCCCAACTAGAGTGTAGCCCACGGGCCCCAGTGGAGAGCCTGCACATGGCAGTCGATGCAGCCAAATAAGTAAATTTAAAAAATAAAGTCAATATTATATATCCTGTCAGTGAATCACCAATTGCTACAAAATGCCTCTTGAAAAGGGACATTGTTTCACAATAGGATGATAGGGAAATATTCTTAATATCATCTAATATCTAATACATAGTAAAATTGCTTTATTATAAACTTTTTTCTAACAATTTCCCTGTGTATTGATTTGGTTTCCTAATGTGGTCTGTTGTTTTTTCATTCTTAAAGCTCAATTTTCTCTTAACTCTACTTTTCCCCCTCTAGAACACTTCCCTTTCTTTCATTCTCCATGTCTTTAGAAGCAATATAATTGTCTCACCTTCTGGGTTTGGCCAGTGCTTCCTGGCAATGCAGGTTAATATGTTTCTCTATCTCCAGTACCTTGTGGGAGGGAAGGAAGAATTAAAGGCAAACTCATTTCCAAATCAGTTTATTTTTAATTCTTTTGGTAAGAATATGCTCTAGTGGTGCCAAGTTATTTCCATGTGATCCTGTCCTGTCATAGGTGATGTTTGGTTGGTTAGCTTTTAGTGATACCAGTGTTGATCAGTGGGTTCAGGGGGTGACATTCTCATCCTTCCAGCGTCATGTTTCCCATCAACATTTTGTTAATCTTTTTATGATCTATTGTTGACTATTATGTGTTAAAGTGTGTTCTCCTCTCCAAAAGAAAAGATCTGCTGAAGTCCTAAGCTCTGGTACTTGTGAGTGGAATCTTCTTTGGGAATAAGGTCTTTGCAGACATAATCAAGTTAAGATGAGGTCGTTGTGAAAGTGAAAGTCGCTCAGTCATGCCCTGCTCTTGGCGACCTCATGGACTATATACTCCATGGAATTCTCTAGGCCAGACTACTGGAGTGGGTAGCTTTTCCCTTCTCCAGGGGATCTTCCCAACCCAGGGATTTGAACCCAGGTCTCCCACATTGCAGATATATTCTTTACCAACTGAGCTATCAGGGAAGCCATGAGGTCATTGGGATGGGCTTAAATCTAACATGACTGATGTCTTACAAGAAGAGGAAATGGTCATGTGAAGTCAGAGACATATGGGGAGCAAGGCAGGTCACGACAAAGGCAGAGATTGGAATTATCCAGCTGTCAGCTGAGGAATGCTGACATTTGATGGGGCTATCACTAAGTGAGAAAGAGGGAGCATAGCTCTGCTGACACCTTCATTTTATTCTACCAGCCTGCAGAATTGTGAGACAATAAATTTCTTTTCTTTTCTTTTTTTCTGGCCCTGTGGCTTGTGGGATCTTAGTTCCCCAACCAGGAATTGATCCCAGGGCCTAGCAGTGAGAGTGACAAGTCTTGGCCATTGGACCGCCAGGAAATTCCCAGATTTCTGTTGTTTTAAGCCACCCCAGCCTGTGGTACTTTATTGCAGCAGCTCTAGAAAGCTTAAGAGAATGACCATTGCCTAGATTTGATTATTTCATTAAAGGTTGTGAAATGGTGATTTTTGAATAGTATAATTTCTTCTGCATATATTAACTGGAATTGTTTTTTTAGACAGTTGAACTTTCATCTCTAAAGCTGTTTGTATTGTCTTAAGATATACTTACCCTAGAAAGTTGTAGTATATGCTGACTTTTTTTTCTCTCTTAATGATCAAATTTCAGAGTCATCTGTGGTTCTCTAGCAACCCCTAGTGCACTCCAGTAAGTTTATTTCATTGCTCTTTTTCCTTTTGAATATACTATGGACTTATAAAGAAAGCTTATTTAAAGAAAATGCCATTAATAGATTATTCTGGACCTCTATACTTCTCCCAGTTGTAAATGAAATGTAGGATTGATATCTTGCCCTTATGCACACCAAGAGAAATGACCTTGTTAGGATGTCTAAGAAAATACGTTTTGGTAACCCAGTGGAAGTCTGTTTAAGTTCTAGTAGAGTCAAAGTTGAGTTTGGTTCAGGTAAGTCTCTGAATACCAGTGTAATATTAGGTATAATTATATTATTATTTTTCTCAGTTTGATAAATTTGATATCTCCTTGGAACTACTACCATTTCATCTGAAAAAAATTAGGTACACTCTCAGAATTTCTGTCTTAAAGCCATTGCAAGGTATGAATGAGGCAGATGAGTATCAGGATAAAGAGTTGCATAGTAGGAACTGAATTAAAATTTGTATTTGAAAATAAAAATCTGAGTAAGATAGCTAGTGTATTGAAGGAGAAGGATGGATTACTTAAAACTGGAAATGCCTTAAAAAATTCAATTTTATAGTTTTAGCTGTACCTCATATCTTCTCCAGTGCAAGACCATGTCTAATTTATCCTTATATTCTCAAACACTCAGTATTATGTCTTCACAGAGTAGATGCCTCATAAATAAGTGAATATAATTAGAATTCAGTGCAATTAAATTTCCCTGAAAGAACAATATACTTTAGACACATTCAGAGCAATGAACATCATGGGAGGAGATGAAATGGATCCAAGTACCATAAAAAGGATACATTAACTGTATACAAAATGATGTGGAAGTACATTGATAAAGATGCCTACAATATAAAACAACTTGTATAACATAGTATCCCATTATACAAAGAACAATGGTAAGTAATATTTCAATATGAATTAAAAGAAACTTAGAGGAGTATATAGGTATATAATGGGCTTTGTCAGTTGGGATGCAATTAAGCAAACGAAACCATATAAAACATTTCAACATAAGGGATTTGACTTACAGAAATACAAAGTTGGAGTGCTGAAAAAGTAAGAAGGGGAAATCCAGATATCATAAAGACAGTAACTGTGGGAAGCAGCTCCCATATCAAGGACTGAGAAATAAGATGAGGCTAAATGTTATCAGAACCTCAGAAGAGGGCTCAGCCCTGTGAAGGGAGCACTTCCTGGCTTTTGCTGGTACCTTTTGAAAAAAAGGGGGACACGGTGATGCTATTAGGAAGGCTGAAAGACACTGGAGCCTGGAACGGAACTAACTGCGCTCCTGGGGTCAAGAGACGTTGCTGCCTGCCAATCTGCTTCTTGTGAGAAGTGTGACAGGGAGCATCATAAGGCAGAGACCTCCCTGCTGGTCCAGTGGCTAAGAGTCTGTGCTCCCAAAGCAGGGGACCAGTGTTCTATCCCTGGTCAAGGAACTAGATCCCTTGAGTCCCCAGCTAAAGATCCTGCCTGCTGCGACTAAGACCTGACCCTGCCAAATAAATAAATCAATATTTTTTAAAAAGCATCACAAAGCAGATTATGGAAAAGTAGGCTCAGAGCCTAGAGTCAGGACCTTGATGACAGTCATGTGGGAAAAAGGGAACGCAGACACTTCCTCTCACTGTATATGTACTTCTGCTTTGTTTGAATTGGCTTATGGTGATCTTCTATTGAGATATACTTCATGTGCCCCTTTAAAGTACACAGTTCAGCATTTTTTAGTATATTCATAAAGTTGTCCAATATCACCACTATCTAATTGCAGACTCTGCTTATCGGCCCAAAAGACATCTTGTACACTTTCACTGTCAGTCTCATCCACTATACCTGGCCCTCCCCCCGGCCCCGGGCAACAATTAGTCTACTTTCCGCCTCTCTGGATTTGCCTATTCTGAACATTTCATATAAATGGAATCACACAATACGTGGCCTTCTTTTTTGACTTCTTTCACTTAGCAAAATAGTTTCAAGGTTAATCCATGTTGTAGTGCGTATCAGTATTCATTGCTTCTTACGGCTGAATCATATTCCACTACATGGATACACTACATTTTTTAATCTTTTATCAGTTGATGGAGATTTATGTTGTTGCTCATTTTTTTTTGGCTCTTATGAATATTGCTGCTATGAACATTTGTGTAAAGTTTGTGAGGCCCTGTGTTTTCAATTCTACTTGGTATATAGCAAGAAGTAGAGCTGCTGAGTCATATGGTAACTCTATATTTAACATTTTGAGGAACTATTTAACTGTTTTTTGTAGCAGCTGCACCATTTTGCATTGCTACCAGCTATGTATAAAGATCCCAATTCTGTACATCCTCTCTGAGACTTGTTATTGTCTGTCTTTTTGACCAGAGTCATCTTAATGGATGAGAAATGATATATCGTGATTTTTTTCTGTAAAATGAAATTATACTTTATTAATAACCCTAGCATCTTTTCATGTGCTTGTTAACCATTTGTATTAACATAATTTCTTTAGAGAATGTCTGTTCTCTAACTCTAACCCCTTACTTGTTTTTAACTGGATTATTTTATTGTTGTTGAGTTTTAAGTGTTCTTTATATACTCTGGATATTAAACCATTATCAGATATATGATTTGCAAATATATTCTCCCATTCTATAGATTGTCTTTATTTTTTTATTTGATAATGTGCTTTGCTGTGCAAAGTTTTCAAGTTTAATGAAGTCTAATCTATTTTTTATTGTTGTTGCTCATATTTTTGTTATATCTCAGAATTCATTGCCTAATTCAAGGTCACAAAGATTTACATATGTTTTCTTTTAAGAGTTTTATAGTTTAACCCTTATATTTAGTTTTTTAAATCTGTTTTGAGATTATTTTTGCATGTGAATACCCAGTTGTCTCAGAATCATTTGCTGAGACTCAGACTATACTTTTCTCTAATGAATTACCTTAACACCTTTGCAAAAAATCAATATACCATAAATGTCTGTTTCTTTTTTCTAGACTCTTGTTCTATTCTGTTTCTCTACATGCCTATCCTTATGCCAGTACCCATTGTATTAATTGCTGTTGCATTGTAGTAACTTTTGAAATTAGGAACAGCATTGGTCTTATTTTTCAAGATTATTTTGGCTATTTGCAGTGTTTTGCATTTCCATATGAATTCCAAGATCAGTTTGTTGATTTCCACAGAAAAGGCAGCTGAGATTTTGATAAGGATTGCATAGAATACCTATGCCTTACTTTTAGCAAAAAGAAAAAATAAATTTCCATTTTGACCAGAAAGTCTGTGTTTTTCAAGATGCTTGGTAGTAGAAAATTCTTGTAAACTGTATTCACTTAGCGCAGAATAAAATCAAGATTTGTCTCTCTTATAGAACATAGCACATTGATAAGTTTAAATTTATTTGGGTGAAATAAATATTTGTGTAACTTTGTGAGGACAAGGATTGTGTCTAGTTTTGCTGACCACTGACTGTATCCTGAGGCTAAGCCCAGAGCCTACTATATAGAGGATGCTCAGAGTTGTAGAGAAATGTGTGCATCTTTGGAGAAGGCAATGGCACCCCACTCCAGTACTCTTGCCTGGAAAATCCATGGATGGAGGAGCCTGGTAGGCTGCAGTCCGTGGGGTCGCTAAGAGTCGGACATGACTGTGCGACTTCATTTTCACTTTTCTCTTTCATGCACTGGAGAAGGAAATGGCAACCCACTCCAGTGTTCTTGCCTGGCCGTCTATGGGGTCGCACAGAGTCGGACACGACTGGATCGACAACAGCAGCAGCAGTGTGCATCTTAGCTAAGAGGCTACGAGAAAAGCAGAAGAGTATATGGTCTTTTGGGGCCTGTCCAAGGTGATGGCCAAGCCATTAAGTTATGTAAAAAGATGTCAGGTCACCCAGACACAGAAATACATGCTTTGCATTATTGCATTTATATGAAATGTTCAAAAGTCTGGGGGCTGGAAATATGAAATCACTCTAAATGCACACATGGTTTCTTTTTAGGTGGATGGGAATATTCTAAAATTAGATTATGGTGATGATACAATTGTAATGTTACTATCCTTCATTAATTGTATACTTAAATGATCCATTTTAAGATGTAATTTCTGTCACAATAAAACTAAAAAAGAAAAAAAAATTCCAGCTTGAGACTGGGGTGTCAATTTCAATTTTTCTCAGGGAAGATACTGCAGATGAGGCAGGTCAAATGGGCTGTTTTTCACCAGCAAAAAGTGGAAGTGGGGTGAATGAAAGGAAGAGTGAGTCTGGACAAAACAGCTGGGACTGAAGCTCCAGGAAAAGGTAATGACGGATCAAAAGCCAAGATTCCTGTCGGGAGTTGGTCTGAAAAAGGGCCTGGGATACCAAGTAGAGAACAGATACTGAGTTGAAAGGAGACCAGGGACTGGACACTTAATCCATCTGCCCAGCTCTCGACAGCAAAGAAACAAAGAAGGTCATGGCTTGCTTTTCAGAAGCACTAGGGGGACCACATTAGAAACACTCCAGGGCAAGGCTGATCACCCTGGTGTGAAAAGACTACAGCAGCAGCCAGAGCAATGTGGCACCGCGAAAACCTCCTACTTAAGAGCCATCACTTGGCCGTTCACCCTGTCAGCCCAGCCGCAGCGATGGCTCCGAAGGGATGGAAGATGATCGATAGTGGCCCCTGACAGATTACAAGGGAAGGAGTAAATGCTCTACAAATGGCTACAGGTCATGTTGGCTGGGCTGTCAGACTCCATACCCTGCCCTTGATCTCGATGCTGAGAGTTTGCACCCCTCATAGTCACTAAGTCTAAATCACACTCAGAGGCTCTCTGGCTTCGAAACTTTTGCTCACCCCAAGCTCAAATTCACCCGGCCTTCAAAACCTGCTTCAATTATTGACAGAGCCAGCTCTGCTATCATCAGCTGACCTGTCTCATGTGCCAAGCAGACAAGCATTTTCACACCAACCCGGACAGTCAGATCAGGACAGGTATCCCCAGTTTACAGATGAGGATATAAACCCAGAGACAGGGATTAACTCACGGAGATCACACAGCCAGTCAGTGCAGAGGTGGGGTGTATTGGGCTTCGGTATAACTCTGCTAAGGCTCGTTTTCTCAGACACTGCTGTCCAGTCCTTTCAGTGTGAATCTTCACTAGGCCGTCGTCGTCACTGGTCTGATGAAAGATTAATTTCCTACTTCTAAAGGTGGAATAAACATGCAGCAAATTATTTCCCTCCAGTTGAGTGGGTACTCACACAGAACAGCAGACAGGCCTCATAAGAATAAAATAAAGAGCTGCTCTGTTGCCCCCTGCTTTACTGGCTGGAGGGCAAGGGTCCCCCTCACTCTTGCAGCAGGATCTGGGGCAGTGGTGGGATTGGGATGGGGTACAGCAGCCTGCGGCCATCAGAGGTGCTCGGCGTCTAGCTGGCATGTCCAGCCACTCCGCCAGCAACCTTAACACTGACTGAGCAACCTACACCTGGCAGTGCTTTGGGCTCCCCTGGGGAGGACCTCGGGGACTTTCCCAGTTGGTAGTCAGTTGGCCTGATTTCAACCCTTGCAGGAAACAACCGAGCCTTCTGGGTCACAAAGCTCAAGAAATCCACTCAACTTTCAGATTATCATCCAAACAATCTCCTTCATGAAATTTAAATCTAACACTTGCACCTCAGTTGAAACTAGAATGCTATGATGAAAGCCTACAGGCTGTGAGCAATCTTGGAAAGACTTTGATGCCCATCACCCCATAGGACGATGGAAAGGATTAAATATAAGGCATTTTCTCTATTTTACCAGGAAGAAGGCTGGCTGAGAGGGCTGAGTGTTCCTGCCACCTTCTCATATGTTCATACACATGGCATTTAAAAATTTTGTTCATTGAATAACTGAGTGACTCTGTAGTCAGTGGAAGAGGGAAGAAAATGGAAGTAGTATTTGTTTCATTTTAGTTATAATGTTGTCTCTTTTCTGCCTAGTTCACTGTGCTGGGGAAGTTTTCCTTTCTGTCCCCTGTCCAGACACTGAATTCTTGCCACCCCCTCGATCAATGCCTTCTCAGGAATAACCTCTGGGATATTCAAGGCCATGGACTTGAATGATGTAGCCAGAGGTGGTGTACAAATTAATGGTGCAGAAATAATAAATAAGAGTAGGAATTTAAAAGTCTCCCATTCCCCTCCTCCTCTCGTCTCCTCATCTCTTTGCAAAACCATACAGGAAAGCATTGAGGTGGGAAGCCAGGTGTTGGCGCTGTGGCAGGAAAGTGACTGATGTTATCATTAGGTCTGAGAGTCCTGTGTCCTTGCTCTCCAGCTGTTTCCTAATGACACTTGTTTCCCTTGATTTCTTCTCCGTTTCATAAGAAAGCTCAGTCCAGAGTCTGATTTGCATGGAGGGTTTTTTTAAATTATAACTGATATTTGTGGTTTTTGAAATGAAATTTTCTTCATATAGTGTGCCACGTTATAACTGACTTACATTTATGAGAAGTACTTAGGTTTATGAGAAGGTTCTGTAGACAGAACCTTTCAAGCCTTTTTGGAAAACAGTTGCATTATACCTTTAGACCACACGAGGGCAGTAGTGTCACATGTAAAAGATGCCTGCCTTCTTTCTGAACAGATGGCACATTTGTTAGATTTCATTGTATTTTTCCTTTATTGAAGCACAGGGAAATTTCACATTTGCAGGTAGAACAGGGGGAAGATAGTTAAAATTTTATACCATATTTTTATCTCTTTGTTTATGCTGATAAAGGTAGCAAAGGAGTTGATTTATCCCCCTTTTTGCTGTTTTGAGGGATTGTTGTGCTAACAAGCTGGGGTGAGTGCTCATTACCACTGTGACCCTGGCAGAAGATGTTCTGTTGATTTTGCATTTAATTGGAAATGTCACAAAGATAATACATAAACCCATCCTTCCTCCCAACCCTCAATACCCTTAGATAGGACTTAAATCCTGCTGTTGCTATCAGAAAATTTTGCATTTAATCTTTCTCCACATCTATTAAGTAGGCAGAATCCAGCCAGCTTTCTCTGAAGATGGAACCGTGTGACCTTCCTTAACCCCATGATCATAGAAACTCTGAAGTGTCACTTTCACAGATAGATCTAGTCCTGCTGGGTTCCAATGTCCCCGGCCCCTTTGTTTGCAGGAGGTCTTAACTCAGAGCTAATCAGCTGACTCTTCCTAGGCATGACAGTGCAGAGGCTGCAATGGTAGACAGTTCTAGACCTGTCCTATGAGCATATTTGGTTTGTCAGACTGTATAGGTCCATACTGTGATTAACACTTTTTTAAAAAATTAGTTGCCAGCACTTTGATTCCTGGGTCGGGAAGATCCCCTGGAGGAGGAAATGGCAACCCCACTCCAGTATGCTTGCCTGGAGAATCCCGTGGACAGAGGAGACTGGCAGGCTGCAGTCCCTGGGGTTGCAGAGAGTTGGACAGGACTGAAGCGACTTACCGTGCATGCACAGACCTTCTTTGTGGCTGACCCAGGTGTCCCCTTTTGCTTACTTGACACTGAGGGAGGTGCAAAATGAAATCACTTTGTACTGTTTTTGTTTCAATAAAAAGGAAAATGAGCATTTAATACCCGTGCCTGTCTCAAAGTAGAAAAATGACAGATATAGTGAAGGTGCCACATGTCTCAAGAAAAATGAATCTGAACGTGGATTCCCTGCTTTAGGCAGCACTTAGAGAAATTGCCAGTGCTTTGAATTTCATACCTGGGAGAGCTTCACACTGGGCAGCTTGCCGCATCTTAGTTCCCCAACCAGGGAGTATGCCCCAGTCAATGGGAGCATAATCCTAATCACTAGACCACTGGGGAATTCCCAGGAGAGCTGTTTTGGAAGGTAGGCAGACCTGAAGTTAACCTTTGGTAGAATACCTCACTCTGATTTTTTTTTTTTTTTTTAGTCCCTTTGGTGAAAATGGAGAGAATCTCATTTTGTTCTCACTACAGCCCTGCGAGGCAGGCATTAACCTTATCAGCGTGTGCTGCCTGGCACGCGCCCAGGAAGCCACACCTCCTGGTTCCTGCTTGGTTTCCTCTTGGGAGCAGCAGGGTTTGCAGGCCAGTGATAAGGGGAGCCTGCTAACTAGCACTCCAGCAAGTTGCAGATTGCTTGCCTCCTAACTAGCACTGTAGCAGGTGCTCGATGGGGCACCTGACGACGCTGGGGTAAGAAAGGGTTAAAGGAGGCGCAGAGCAGGAGAGGAAAGCCTTGGGCTGAGGCTCAACCTGGACTGGCTCACGCCTGTTCCGGAGCCTGGAGGTGGCAGCTGAGCTCTGCGCGCGGCTCCGAGAGGCTAGGGGGACAGACAGAAAATCCATGCTCACTCTGCAGAGACATCGGCAAAACGCCCAAAGCAAACAGCACAGGAAGTTTGCTTTAGTGGAGACAAACTCACAACTTTGCTCTTTCAGAGTCTGTTTACAAGTCAAAGCTGAGGCTCAGGCGGGTTTTTGTGCACTCTCTCATCTCCAGAGAGGCCACCTGTGGGCCTGTCGCCGCAAAGGGCTGGGATGACCCTGCGGGGGCAGCTCTGATGGAGAACCCT
>SJXQ01001549.1:0-33291 GCA_006408695.1 Aepyceros melampus | reverse complement strand
GAACGCCCTTAGAACTGGTGACTTCTAGAGCTGAGCATGACCTGTAGGAGGTAGTGTGAGGTGAGGCTACACCCAGCAGGAAATGGACAGGTGTTGCTCTTAGGTAACTGCAGCCGGAACAAATGCTAGACCACGCTGCTCAAAGAATAGAAACCACCTGAGACATACATACCTAAGAGATGGTGTTGGCACTGTCACCTGAAAGGTGTCCAATGATATAACTGGATTGAGTGTATCTCTTAGCTGGAAATAAAATAGCTATAATAGTAGTCTGTCTGGAATTAAAATATGTTGGCTAAAGGTGGACTTTAGTGAATTTTTAAAAGCAATAGCACAGATCTAATGTAACACTGTCAGGGCAAAAGTACCATTGCCTGAAAAATCCCATGGATGGAGGAGCCTGGTGGACTACAGTCCATGGAGTCACTAAGAGTCAGACATGACTGAGCGACTTCACTTTCACTTTTCTCTTTCATGCATTGGAGAAGGGAATGGCAACCCACTCCAGTGTTCTTTTCTGGAGAATCCCAGGGACGGGGGAGCCTGGTGAGCTGCCGTCTATGGAGTTGCACAGTCAGACACAACTGAAGCGACTTAGCAGCAGCAGCAGCAGCAATGTAACACTGTATTCCAATAATACCTTTCCAGTGGGGGAAAGTGGGACATAGGTGATGCTCCCAGCTGAGCAGCAGGGAAGTGGAGATGCCGAGAGTACCAGAGGGAACCATGGAGACTGGCTTCTTGTCCTTGAAGGGTTGAAGGGAAAAGATCTCAGCGATGGTTTAATACCATTGTCCAGCCCAGTGGTTCTGGAGGAAGCTACACTGGTTGTGAATCGTGGCTGAGATGCTTTTTGAGTGGAAGGTTGGGCAAGTCACATTCCTTCTTCAAGCCTTTGTTTCCAGGGTGCTGGAAAGGGGATGGAGTCCCTAAGGCCAAGGTGACAGGGTGGTAAATGACAGTCTTGGGATTCAGAAGGAAATTTCTGATTTGAGATCTCTGGCACTTCCAAGGCACACACTCTTTTGAGTTAAATACAAAGCCCACCTCCCCACACCACTCTCCTCTCTAAATTCCCTCCCGATTTAGATGTTGAGCTCTGAGACCCAGCACATTTGATCTCTGATGTTATGATTCCTCAGTTCAGGAACCTCCCACTATCTGACCTTTCAGACTTTCCAGCTGCTTTGTAATCTGATCTTCATTTTCTCAAATGGAATCTTCGACTGTTTCCAACATAATTCCTGGTCAATCTTGGCTCTTCTTCACTCCCATGTCTGTGGCCAGCCCACTTTCTGTAATACCTTTTCTTCTTCTGAGATGGTTGGTGTGGGTGTGGGTCTCTGCCCCTGCATTTCTTTACACTATTTTCTTAGGGCCCGCCCCTGCGGGCCTCAGAGGACAAATAAATTTGGGAAATGTTTGCTTGTTTAGGTGGAGTTTTGTGCTAATGTGCATTATAAATCTGTCAAAGAATGCTATTGCATGTAGAGTTTCTCACGTTATTTGGACCTAGGAATTAAAAACTCTTCCTCCCTCCCTCCCTTTTTCTCCCTTTCCTCTCTTCTTCTTTTTATTTTCTTTTAACATTTCATGGGACCAGAATATCACGGTCCATGTTTTGGAGGCTTCAGGGTCCACTGGTTGAGGTTATCACGTTCCTACATGGAGGTAGAGAGGTTGCCTAAGGCCAGAGTCTGGGACCAATTCTATTCCCAGGCAGAATGTAATGAGGGCATCTAAATTAGCTCTGCTGTTGCTTTTCTGGAAACTCGTGTTTTATGTCTAGATCTGTACTGTTACCATCTTATCTGGTGACTAAGTCCTTGTCTTATAAGACGTTCCAGTAAGGGAACCCCTGCTTTGATCCCGTGTTCGTTATCCCCATTCCTTTGACCTTCTTTGTCACTTAAGGTCTAGCATCCAAGTCTGCCCTCAAACTTGACTCTGTACGGCTAGACTGCCGCCATGACACTGGCTTTTGTCTCCGCCTTGTCTTTCAATTTGCCTTCTCCCTGTGAGCCCATCAGATATCCTGGTCTTCTTCTTGGTCCTGTGACTCCCTGATCCATCCTCGCTCTTGGTCAAGTGTTTGGTATGATTTACTTGTTGAAGACTTCAGGCTCTGGGCTCAGATAAACTGAGTTCTAATTTCAGCTCCACCCTAAGAATTTTGAACCCTTGGGTAAGTATTCAACCTTGGGCTCCAACTGTCTCGCCTGTAAAGCAGAGGTAAGCCCCTCATATAGTCCCACGAAGGGGTAAGTGAGACAGCGCGTGTGACGTGCTTCTCGTACTACCTGCTACAGAGTGAGGGAGAAGGAGCTCTCGGCTACCCTATCATCTACGTCCCAAGAAGCCCTCGGGACTGGGATGATAGAATTTAGCCCAACTTAGCCCACCAGGCTTTTCTGGTGGCTCAGATGGTAAAGAATCTGCCTGTAATGCAACAGACCAGTTTTTGATCCCTGGATCTGGAAGACCCCCTGGAGTAGGAAACTGCAACCCCTCCAGTATTTTTGCCTGAAGAATTCCGTGAACAGAGGAGTGTCAAGAGTCTGACACTACTGAATGACTAACACTTTCACTGTACTTTTCTCTTTATCACACATCAGGCTGTCTCTGGCTCTAAATACTTTCCAGTTAGTATCTCACTTGATTTTGCTGTTGCTTAGTTATCGCTCCCCAAACTAAATTTGGGCTTAATTAAACAAGACATGGATAATTTCAGATGCACCATAAATAAAATAATGGCCTGGCTCCTCCCTGACTTGTCACTGGACTAAGTCTTTCATGATAGTTCTTTTTACTTTGTTCTGACATTGTATCTAACATTGTTCATTACAGGGAAGTCATGACCTTGGCCCTGACTGAGCGAGAGTGACCCCAGTGTGTGAGGCTGTGTATAAGGCTGTTTCTACTCGGCCTCTCTTGGAGGGTGGGGGCCATCAAAAAACTCTGTTTTTCTAAGGGCTAGAGAGGTGGCAAAATAGCCACCTACCATGTGACTTCTTGCAAAATACACTCCATTTTCCAGAGCTAGCCTTCCCTGCCTCTCCTTGTCAGACTTCAAGGACTTGAACTGGGTTTAGTTCATTCTTACATCCTTAGTCTCCACCTGTGTGTGCATATGTGCTCAGTGGTGTCCACCTCTGAGACTCCAGGGACTGTAGCCTACCAGGCATTTCTGTCCATGAAATTCTCCAGGCAAGAATACTGGAGGGGGTTGCCATTTCCTGCTCCAGGGGATCTTCCCCACCCAGGTAATGAGCCCAGGTCTCCTACATTGCAGGCAGATTCTTTACCACTGAGTCATCTGAGAAGCCCCAGTCTCTACCTAAGCCTGGTGCAAAATAGTGTTAGAATAAATGATTTACCTTTTTTTTTCCCTAAAGTTTTATTAAACTGTCCTCTAGTATCAAATTTGAATCCCAGTTCTCCACCTTTCAGGTCGAAAGCTGCAGACTGGAGAGGAGGGATCTCAGGGCTAAATCTCACCCTTCTCCCCCCACCACCTCCCCACATTGGGTGATTGACATCTAGGGATAGAGCATATTGACATCTCTGAAGCTGCTGAGCAAAATAAAAACTTTGCGTGAGAGGGAACATGATCCTCCATCTATTAATGCGGCGGCAGACAATGTCTCTGGAAGCAGATGTCTTATGCTGCAATTCCACTTGATGGCACTGGAGCCTTAAATATCATCCCAAGTCCAGTCTCTCACATTCTAAATCCTATTATCTAGGTTAGCTCATCTGTATTCAAAAGATCAATGCTGCATTATTACAAAGATCCTTTCAAGTGTAAAAAGGATGGCACTTCATTACAGAAAGTAAAAGAAACTAATCAAACTTTCTTGGTGAAATCATTGACTTTTTTAAGTAAAGGGCAAATTTAAGAATTTGAAAGTCCGAGATGGGAGAGAAATCGGGGGTTTGGGCTCGGGACGGCATGCATCTGGTTGCAGTGCGTGGGTCCTGGATAACCTAAAGAAGAAAGAGGCTTTCTTGAAAGTGTCTCAGTGCATGCAGCTGTTCTCGTTCCTTCTGTCATTGCTTGGTTGTGTGTCTTGGAAGAAATGAGCTGCGGTGGAAAGACTCAGTCCACAATGCGTAGTATACAGGTGGCACGCGTATTGACCGGGTTAATAGAAATTGTGAGAAAGCCATTAGTGAAAATGAAAGTGAAAATGAAAGAAAGTGAAAATGAAGTCACTTAGTCGTGTCTGATTCTTTGTGACCCCATGGACTGTAGCCTACCACGCTCCTCCATCTGTGGAATTTTCCAGGCAAGAGTACTGGAGTGGGTTGCCATTTCCTTCTCCAGGGGATCTTCCTGACCATTATTGTTTATTTGCCATCTTAACTCTTCTTGCAGCAGAACAGTTCCTGTTTCTTATCATCCATCACCAGTTGGGTTCTGTGGCTTGCGTGTTAACAGGCAGGGTGTTTAGTAGGAAGAGCCTTTCGGATCTGTGGACAGAGGGGAAGGATGCAGGAGAGGGGGTATGGAGAAGTCCCTGCATAAGCATGCCCAGGGGATGAGGGGCTCTGGTCTTCCCTGAGGAGGAGAGAGCCTGCCTCATAGTCCTACTGTAAGTAAACTACCCTGGATAAAGTACTTAGGTTTAAGCAAGCCATTGGTCTTCGAGTGCGGCAATCCCATTAGGAAGAGGATAGCTGAGGGCTGTCTGCTGGCAGCATACCCAGTAGCCTGAGTTAAATTTCCTTTCTTTCTGGAAGCAGGGTCCCAGCAGCAGGTCACAGTGTCTTACCTCTCTTAAGGGCTTAGAAGAAAACATTCACCAGGCCAAGAGAGATACTGGGACTTAAGGCTGATGAATAAGGAACAGTCCTTGCCCTCAAGGTAGATTTCTGATCAGCCTCTTCTTGCCAGGATCTGTTGACTAATACGATATGCCAGAAATGGTTCCAAACACTCTACTTGTGTTCCCTAATTAAATCACTGAGCCGTATGAGATAGCTAGAACTCTTATCCTCATCATAGATGAGGAAACTGAGGCAGGCAGAGTAGGCGCCTCACCCTATGGCCTGCTATTACACTGGCTCCCAATGGTGCCATTTCTGTGAGATCAAAGCTATTATTCATTTGTTATAACTCGTGTCTGAGCTAACCATAATATTTGTTTACAGAAAGACATTTAGGGTGGCTATTACCTTAGAGCTACACTGCCCATTAATGGTAGCTACTAGTCACATGAGTCTTTTGAGCATTTGAAATGCAAGAAGTCTGAACTGAAATGTTGTTCAGTGTGAGACAGGCTTTCCTGGTGGATCCGATGGTGAAGAATCTGCCTGCAATCCGGAAGACGTGGGTTTGATCCCTGAGTCAGGAAGATCCCCTGGAGAAGGGAAGGGCTACCCACACCTGTATTCTTGCCTGGAGAATTCCACTGACAGAGGAGCCTGGCAAGCTACAGTCCATGGGGTTGCAGAGTCAGACACAACTGAGCAACTAACACTTTCACACTTTCAGTGTGATATACATACTGCATTTCAAAGATTTACATGGAAAAAGGAATGTGAAAAATCTCATGAAACATCTTATATTGATTGCATGTTGAAATGATAATATTTTAGATATATTGTGTTAAATAAAAATAGTTTAAAAATGAAATCCCACCTTTAATGTGGCTACTCGAGAATTTTAAAATTACATAGTGGCTTATATTTGTGTCTTGTCTTTTATTTTTTTTTAATTTATTTTATTGAAGTACAGTTGATTAGTTGATTTACAATGTTGTATTTCTGATGTAGCAAAGTGATTCAATTATACATATATATACACATATATATGGATTCTTTTTCATATTCTTTTCCGTTATGGCTTATCATGGGATATTGACTATAGTTCCGTGTGCTGTACAGAACCTTGTTGTTTATCCATTACCTTTTATTTCTATCTATTGAGCAGAGTTGCCTTACAGTATCTGAGATGTTTCTGATGGGGATGCGTTTTGCTCTCAAAGAAAATCCTATTTAGTTTGGTACTGGATTCACGTTCTTTTGATATGCTTCATTTCATTTGTATTTATTAATAGGGATTCTATGCACCAAATAGCCACCACTTGCTGGTTATTTAGTGATTGTTGAAAACTAGTTAGAGGCAGCTGAGTGAGATGAATTAAAGTTCTATTGTTGTAGGGGACCAAGGTCATCAACCTGAAATTAATCAACGGATTTCAAATCACCTGGAAGGGATATTTTACCCTCAGCTTTACAGTTTCAGCATGTAAATTGCTGTTTAGAAGAGAACCTGTAAAATCAATCCAGCCTTTCTCCCTTCAGAAATTAAAAGCCATTTATTTTTATTTTTGGTGAATCCTGGAAAGCACGTGTCCCTCCAACTCCTTTGCACTGACACCACCCGCGTTGCATGTTTCCAGGACTTTAAGAAGAGAGGTGGGCCATTCGGTTGTCTTGGGGTCCCACAGTATTTGGAGGAGACCCTTCTGATCCCTATCGGGGAACCCATCTGTCCCCACCTGATACATTTCACTTCAAATGAGTCAGAAACCCCAAAGCTGAACTTGGCCAAAGTAGCACATACCATGTGGACTCCAACCAAAGCTGTATAAATCTTCCCCGGATCACGCCAAACTTGGCCCCCACACAGGGCACAGATTTTCCAATCTGGTCCCGGAGTTTGCCAGAAGGCTGGAGGACCACAGGGATGTGTGGGATGCATCTGGCTTCTATCCCAACTTCTGTGGTTAGTGAAGCTTGTCTGAGCTGGGATTGGATACAAACACAGCTTGTGGACTCAAAAAATACTGTGTCACCTTGAAGGGTCGTTTGGTCCAAGCCCCTGCTGAAAATACTGCTGCAAATAACTGTGTATCCTCCCATGTAAACTTCCCATGCACCCTGTGACCATAGGAATGAAGAAAGATCCGGATATGCTTTTTAAATATGTACTAATACATAAAGCATTCTAACTGATAGTTTTCTCAGTACTTTTTAATATGAATACTTTGATGATAAGCCTAATTTGGGCTCCCAAGTGGACTTTACATCTTTCTGAAGGAGAGCTTGCCTTATTTTGTAGACTGACTCTTGAATATGGCAATGGCATGTTTGGTTTATCTGATTTCTAGGGAAGATTTTTTTTAGTGGTTTTTTTTTTTTTTTTTGGTCATTGTTGTTTTAAATGGAGAGACCCAATAATAATTTGGGCTTCTCTGGTGGCTCAGACAGTAAAGCATATGCTTGCAATGCAGCAGACCTGGATTTGATCCCTGGATCAGGAAGATTCCCTGGAGAAGGGAAGGGCTACCCACTCTAGTATTCTTGCTTGGAGAATCCCATGGACAGAGGAGTCTGGTGGGCTACAGTCCATGAGGTTGCAAAGAGTTCTGACATGACTGGGCCTCTATCAATTTCACTTTCTTTTCAATAATGATTAGCTTTGTATTGTTTGCTCTCCTTGGATCAATGCAATTTATTTTCTAGTTTCACTGAGGTGGCACTATGCTATATGGCATTTGTTTGAATTGTGATGTAACCTATGTTTGAGGGAAGAAATCTGGAAAGGTGGCTAGCAATTTTGTCCTAAAATCTACCTTGGAGCACCCATATAACTGCACCTCTGTATTAAGAGAGGTACTTCATTCTCAATCTATTCTCCTTTCTGCTTTTTCTAACACAAGAATTGAATCACCCATTTGGTAATCAAATGAGATTATTGGACACCAAGAAACAAGTATGGGTGGAGCTTCTAAGGAGCACAGAGCAAAGTCATTGCTTTCTGTGAGAAGGATTCTTCAATCTGCCCAGGCAAGTGGCCAGCTGGGTAAGAGTTTTGGATTTATTGGCTGTGCATTTGGGCAGTTTGCTTAACCTCTCTGTGCCTCAATTTCTCAGTGTGTGAAATAGAGATAAGACCTTATCTTAGAGTTTTGTGTGGCACAAATAAGAGAATACTCTAAAATGACTAGTGCAGTTTCTGAATTATAGTGAGTCATCAGATGTAGGGAAGTAGTTATCTAATGTAGGTGAAAGAGTTGAAGTGAAGGATCGTTTCTTCCAGGCTTATAGTGTTTCCATAAAGTGGTTTGCTTAAATACTAGAAGAGGTTCCTGACAATATTTGCCATTCACTTTTGCATATATCTTACAAACAGAATGCATGTATGATTTCTAAGAAATTTGTCTTGTTAAGCTTAGAGTAAGTTGGAGTCAAGGCCGTGGAATTTTATTGCCTTGTAAGTCAGTATTTTCAAAGAGAAGGGATTGAGAATACCTAAACTACTTTTGGGCTTCCCTGGTGGTTCAGTGGTAAAGAATACACCTGCTAATGAAGGAGACATCAGTTCCATCCCTGGGTCGAGAAGATCCCGTGGAGAACTAGATGACAACCCACTCCAGTATTCTTCTCTAGGAAATCCCATGAACAGAAGAGTTTGGAGGGCTGCAGTCCATGGGGTTGCAAAAGAATCAGACATGATTTAGCAACTAACCAACAACAACAGAAGCTACTTTTAGTTCACACAGATACCTACAACTTTAGTTGTTACCTTTCTGAAACACATAGTATAAACACAGCCACCTGGTCATGCTTCTAGTCTTTTATTTATTATTGAAGTGTAGTTGCTGTACAATATTATGTAAGTTATAGGTGTATAATATTGTGATTCACAGTTTTTAAAGGTGAATTTTTATATTCCATTTATAGTCATAAAATATTGGCTATATTCCCTGTGTTGTAACAATATATATTTTAGCTTATTTTATACATAATAGTTTGTCCTTCTTAATCCCTTTCCCCTTTATTATCCTTTCCTCTCTTCCCTCTCTCCACTGGTGACCACTAATTTATTTTTTGTATCAGTGAGTCTGCTTCTTTATTATATTCACTAATCTGTTATATTTTTTAGCTTCTACATACAAGTGAAATCATATAGTATCTGCTTTCACTCTCTGACTTATTTCACAGCATAAGTCCATCCATGTTGCTGCAAATGGCAACATTCATTGTTTTTTTATGGCCGCTATATATGTTTACACTACATCTTCTTTCGCCATTCATCTGTTGATGGACCCTTGGATTGCTTCCATATCTTGACAATTTTAAATAATGCTGCTGGGAACATTGGGGTGCATCTATCTTTTTGAATTAATGTTTCTGTTCCTTTTTTTTTGGATATATACCCAGGGGTAGAATTACTAGGTAATATGGAGTTCTCTTTTTGGTTTTTTGAGAAACTTCCATACTGTTTTCCACAGTAGATATGCCAGTGTGCATTTCTACCACCATATCTTTGCCAATATTTGTTATTTGTATTCTTTTTGATGATAACCATTTTGCCAGGTGTGAGGTCACAGCTCTTTGTGGTTTTGGTTTGCATTTCCCTGATAATTAGGGATGTTGAGTATTTTTCATGTGCCACGTTGCCATTTACATTTCCTCTATGGAAAAATGTCTATTCAGTTGAACATTATCCATAGAAAGTTGTTTCCAATATCACGATAATGCAGTTTTCATTCTTGTACCATGCTGATTATTGGAATGTTCTTTCTAGGAACCTGATTTTTTCTCCTTCCCTGTATCAGCTGATCTTGGTCCTAGGTCTGTCCTTCAGAGACTAAAACTCTTCTCTAGTTCACATGCCAGAGTTTCAAATATTTGAAGATGATTATTATCCATTTCTAAAGTGTTCCTTTCCAGGCTAAATATATGTTATTCTTTTAATCATTCCTCATGTAGCAGGAAGTGACCTGGAGACAAGGAACCTCAAGTTTTGTTCTCTATTGTTATGTAACAAACTCAATGGTTAGAATTACTTTTTATTATACTAATACTTAAGATATAATATATACAGTGGTGATTATGCATTTGTTATATCTCATGAATCTGTAGGTTCACTGAAGCCACTTGGCTGGTTCTTGTTTGGATCTCTCACATAGTTACAGTCAAATTGTGAGTAGGGCTGGTTTGACTTGGGCCCGCTGTCCTAAATTCCTTCATCAGCGTCTGGCTCTGGTATGGGCCAGAAGTTGATTGGCTTGCTCCTGGAACATCTTGAGATTGGCTGAGCTTCTATCTTTCTACAAGGCCGTTCCCTTTGCTTGGGCTTCCTCCCAGCATGGTGGCCTCTGGTTAGATGACCATTTTACATAGCGGTTCTGTGATCCAGGATGGAAGAAGCAAAGGCTGCCGAGTTTCTTAAAGTCTGGGCCTAGGAACTGTTAGAGTCAGCTCATTCTATTGATCATAGAAGTCACAGAGCCAACTCAGATGAGAAGGGATATACGTGTTACCTCTCCATGGGACGAGCATCAGAAAAATTTATGGTCATCTGCTCCTCCATTCTCAACTCTCCTTATGCTGA
Organism: Aepyceros melampus; assembly: GCA_006408695.1. Taxonomy (NCBI): domain Eukaryota; kingdom Metazoa; phylum Chordata; class Mammalia; order Artiodactyla; family Bovidae; genus Aepyceros; species Aepyceros melampus. Next base: position 22,940 of record SJXQ01001549.1, on the reverse strand, counting down.
TGTCTAATGTCACTTCTTAAAATGAAACTACAGTGTTCAAAAGAGGACATAATAGCCTAGCATGCTATTGGAAAGGCCATGAGATTTTCTTTTTTCATTAAAAAAAATTTATTTATTTTTGACTGCGCTGGGTCTTTGTTGCTGCTTGGGCTTTTTCTCTAGCTGCAGTGAGTTGAGGCTACTCCAATCATGGTCCTCGGGGTTCTCGTTGCTGTGGCTTCTCTTGTTGCGGAGCACGGGCTCTAGGGCACGCAGGCTTTCAGCAGTTGTGGCACATGGGCTCAGTAGTTGCAACTCTTGGGCTCTAGAGCACAGGCTCAATAGCTGTGGGTTTAGTTGCTGCATGGCATGTAGGATCTTCCTGGACCAGGGATTGAACCCATGTCTCCTGCATTGGCAGGTGGATTCTTTACCACTGAGCCACATCGGAAGTCTATCATCTGTTTTTATTTATTTATTTATTTTTTGCTGTGGACCTTTTTTAAAGCCTTTTAAAAATTTTGTTACAATATTGCTTCTCTTTTATGTATTCATTTTTTGGATGTGAAGACGTGTGGGATCTTAGCTTTCTGACCAGGGCTCAAACCCATGCTCACTGCATTGGATGGGGAAATCTTAACCACTGGACCACCAGAAGAGACCCTCTTTTTCATCTTTTATCTTTTCTCTTTAATTCAGAATTTCCTAATAGCTTTCCCAATAGCTATCACCCACTGCAAGTTCCTAATAAGCTTGTCAGTCCCTGGATCCTTCAAATCTTTATTTCACAAACTGTTATCAGGTCTCATATTTGCATAAATTCCTTTTTGATTCAAAAGGCAGCATTTGGTTGTTGTTAATGAAAATTTCATCTTGTTGGATTGAGCTGCTTATTATTTCACCTTTAGAATGCTGAAGAATGTATCCACAGTTCAGATGGAATTTGTGGCCTGGCTTACTCTTGCCAACTCTGCAGCTGCGGATAACTTCCTACTACACAAATCTGGCTGTTGTTCCCGCTACATAAGACTCCTCAGAGCCAAGAGCTTGCCTTCAGGAGAAAGCATGATTTTTATACATACTGAACTACAAGGATTTTCATGTCAATCTTCTGACTACACTCTCGTTCTCATTTTTCCTTTTTTTTTTTTTTTAAGCAAAAGAGTATTTTATCTATTTTTTTCAAAGTTCTTTCTTTTAAATGTGCTTATATTTGATTGAAAGATAATTGCTTTACAATATTGTGTTGGTTCCTGTCATACATCAACATGAATCAGCCGTAGGTATTCCTATGTCCCCTCCTTTTTGAACTTCCCTCCCACTTCCCACCGCATCCCAGCCCTCTAGGTTGTCACAGAGGCCCGGTTTGAGTTCCCTTTAATTCCTATTGGCCATCTATTTTAGATACGGTAGTGTATGTGTTTCCATGTTACCCTCTTCATTTGTCCCACCCTCTCCTTCCTCCCTCCTTCCCCATGTCCATGAGTTTGTTTCATTCTCACTTTTCTTTGATGGGCAACAGCATATTTCTGTTGGAGGAGATCATGAGAAAATATGACCACCAGTTGATCCACAAGCTGGACCTGGAAAATTGAAGGCTCCTCAACTGTCCCTGCTGTTCTTGGAATGTATTTTCTGTCCATCATTCCCACATTAAGAACTGTGTCTGGGACATGGCCTTGAGAGAATAAGGTGTTGGTATGTGTGGTATATGTGACCAAACCCAATTAGGGCCTCTATAGAAACTTTTAAGGTTCTGGTGGGCTTGTGTGGAGATCTACTGAGTCTTGCAGCTGCCCAAAATGAGCTTCGTAAGTAAGTTCTCTTGATTACTAAATCAGCCACCTGCCAATCTGAAGTGGTCCATCTCTTTCCTCCATCTCTCCTTGCCTTCCATGAATGGGGATTAGTTTCAGATTTCATCCGGGAAGATATGAGTTTGTGAATCAACAATTTTCTTTTACAGTTTTCTGATTGTTTATTGGTATATTGGAACACAACTTTTAAAAAAACTGATCTTATGTCTAGCAAGTTTCTGATTTTTTTAATTTGTTCTAATAGTTTTTTGATAGAATAATTTGGATTTTCTATGTTTACAATGTCATTGTTCAGGAATAATAACAGTGACTTTTCCTTTCCAATGTTACACATTTTATTTCTTACTGAGTTGTCTGCCCTTTGGTTCAATGTTGAAAAGACACAGTGGTGGGACAGCCTTGGCTTATTTCTGACTTGAAAAGAAACACTTTTGAGTTTTTCATCATTAACTATTCTGTTTGCTGTAAGTTTTTGTTTGAAGATACTATTTATCAGATTATGGTAGTGTCTTTCTCTTTTCTTAGTTTGCTACTTTATTTTTAATGTCTGAATGGCTATTGAAGGTCCTTTTCCCACATAAACAGATGGTCATAATCTTCTTTCCTTTAATTGTTTGAATTAATTGCTAACTTGCAATGATAGGGTGTCTATAGTTAAATCCACCTTTCATTCCTTTTAATTGCTGAGTGGCATATCCTTTATATTATCCACTTACTTGTTGATGGACATTTGGGTTGTTTGCAGTGCTTGGCTATTAAAAATAAGTTGTTGTGAAGGTTCATATACAAATCTTTGTATGAACATACCTTTTCATTTTTCTTGGGTGAACACCTAGGAGTAGAGTGGCTGGATTATATTGTAGGTCAATATTTACTTAAAAACTTGCCAAGTTATTTTCTAAGATGGATATACTATTTTACATTTTTATCAGCAGTCCATGGGCATTTCAGTTGCTCTATATCCTTGCCTTTACATCTTGATGTGATTATTTTTGAAATGCATCTATTCTAATATATGTGTCATGATAGCTCATTATGATTTTTAATTGGCATTTCCCTGATGACTGATGAGTTTTCCTTTTCATGAGCTTCTCAGCTATTTGTACATATTTTTTATGATGTGTATGTTCAAAGTTTTGCCTATTATATATATATGTATATATATATATTTAATTTTTTTTTTTTTTTGGTTGTGCAGTATGTAGGATCCTTAGTTGCATGTGGGATCTAGTTCCCTGACCAGGGATTGAACCCAGGCCCCCTGCACTGGGAGCATGAAGTCTTAATCACTGAACCACCAACAAAGTCCCTAGATTGTTTTCATATTAATGAGTTAGAGTGTTTTTTATGTATATTCTGCTTACAAGTTCTTTATCTCATATATGTTTTTGGAATATTTTCTTCTAGTCTGTAACTTGCTTTTTTATTTTCTAAAATGCTGTCTTTTAAAAATCAAAATCATTTAATTTTGAAGTCCAGTTTATAATTTTTAAAAATGACTTGTCTTGTGCATTCTGTCTATCTAAAAACTTATTGACCTCAAGGTTGTAAAGATTTTCTCTTGTTTTCTTCTAGAAGCTTTATAATTTTGTTTTATATCAAATGTATATGATCCACTTTGAATTAATATTTTTATGTGGTATAATGTAGAGGGTTAATGTTATTGGATTTAGTTTGCCAACTGGTTTTTCAAAAATTATTTTTATATTTGTAGTCTGATGAGTTGGCTGTATTTTTTTCCTTTCTCAACTATTCTTCATCTGTTTTGAGATAAGGTTGTTTTTGTCTCATAGAAGAATTGCAGAGTTTGCTGCTTTTTTCTATTTTCTACGATAGTTTATATGAGATTAAGATTATTTCCTAAAATGGGGAAAATTTGCTGTTTCAGTAGTCTTGGCTTGCTGGTTCTGTGTGTATATATAAATGTTGTTTTAATTTTAATTTTAGAAAATAATTTTATTTATTTATTGTTGGCTGTGCTGGGTCTTTGTTGCTGCATGGGCTTTTTCTCTAGTTGCAGCGAGAGGGGCCTACTCTCTCGTTGTGGTGGGCAGGCTTCTCATTGCTGCTGTTTCTCCTGTTGTGGAGCACAGGCTCTAGGGTGCGGGGGTTTCAACAGTTGCGGCACATGGACTCAGTAGTTGCAGTTCCTGGGCTCTACGCACAGGCTCAACTGGCATGTGGGATCTTCCCGGATCAGGGATCGAACCTGTGTCCCCTACATTGGCAGGTGGATTCTTTACCACTGAGCCACCAGGGAAACCCTGATCTTAATTTTTATTTATTTATCTAAACTTGTATTGAAGTATAGTTGCTTTAATCAGCTATGCATATACCTATATCCCCTCTTTTTTGGATTTCCTTCCCATTTAGATCACCACAGAGCAATGAGTAGAGTTTCCTGTGCTAGACAGCAGGTTCTCATTAGTTATCTAGTTTATATATAGTATCAATAATGTATATATGTCAGTGCCAATCTCCCAATTCATTTTATCTCTTTGGTATCTGTATATTTGTTCTCTACATCTGGGTGATTTAATTTTTTCTTAATTTTTTTTTTTTACTGTTTCAATATATTTTTATTAGCAGTTATTACATCAAAATTCACATTTACAGGATCCGAAGGACTGTCTTAAAAATTCTAAAGTATATGTAATTAGATTTTAACACTAAGATAGGACATATTGTCATTACAGCACAGCCCTTAAAGAGTCAAGAATGCTGCTAAGTCGCTTCAGTCATGTCCGAGTCTGTGCAACCCCATAGATGGCAGCCTACCAGGGTCCTCCATTCCTGGGATTCTCCAGGCAAGACTACAGGAGTAGGTTGCCATTTCCTTTTCCAGATTTAATTTTTAAAATGCGATTTTTCTGTTTATATTTTTGCTGTCTTCTCTTGTCATGTTTAAGTTATAGTTTATGGGAAACTATCAATTTTATGTTTAAAAATTATTAACATAAAGGCATTATGTCTTAGCTTTTTAAAAAAAAACAATTTAAATTGACAACAATCTAACTCATCATTGTCAATTGTGAGCTCATGGAGAGCTGTGATCAAATCTTATTTATCATTGTAGGCTCTGGCACAAGCATCAGACCCTGAGGGTTTAATAAACTGGTGAAACTGGAGTTCAGTCAGTCCAGTAGCAGGTCTGTTCAACTCTATCTACAAGATATATCCAGCGCTTCTCACCAACTCTTCTGCTCTCCTCCTGTCCCTTCTGAGCATCGTTGTCTCTTGTCAGGACTTCCACCGCAGACTCCAGACCTCCCTGTTCTATCCTTGCCCCCTTACATTGGTCTATTTCCCAGAAGACTCTCAGAAAAATAATTTAAAAACTTTTACCAGATCAGGCCGACACCCCTGGTCAAAACTCTCTAATGGCTTCTCATTACACTTAGAATAAATTCTGAATGGAGGGTAAATGTAGAATTAATAAAGGGTCTCTTTAGAACCTCAAAGCTTTCTGTTTAGTGTAACCAACCATAACTCCCCGTAGGTATCAAAGACTTCTGTATTCCACATTTGTACTCCACTTCCAATCCTAACCTCAATCACATGAGAATGTGGGGTAACGGGAATCTTCAGAATTTGGCGAAGGTTTTTCTGCCATTTCATGGCAAGTTTTCCTTCCAATAAATTGGCACCAGATTCCTAGTAGCTTACAGGGCTACAATGCTGGCTGCTAAGCTGCTAAGTCACTTCAGTCATGTCCAACTCTGTGCGACCCCATAGATGGGCAGCCCACCAGGCTCCCCCGTCCCTGGGATTCTCCAGGCAAGAACACTGGAGTGGGTTGCCATTTCCTTCTCCAATGCATGAAAGTGAAAAGTGAAAGGGAGGTCGCTCGGTCGTGCCTGACTCTTAGCGACCCCACGGACTGCAGCCTACCAGGCTCCTCTATCCATGGGATTTACCAGGCAAGAGTACTGGAGTGGGGTGCCATTGCCTTCTCCTACCTTAATTCATCCCCTTCATTAATTGAAGGCTGTACCATAATGCTCTTGCTCAAGTAGGTATAGATAGACTATGTTTTTATTTGGTTATCCTTTCATTTCCAGTTTTTTAGAAGATAATATTGATGTTTAATAAGAGTTTTTATGATGAAAGTTCTCCATGTATTTGTGTCTATATGTACTTATTTATTTTCATTGTCTTATTTCATATAAAATTTGAGGCAACTTAACTTGTAATAATTATGCCTCGATAAACCTCACTGCCTGTGAAACTGCCACTGTGCAAAGCTTTGAGGAAAATAAGAATGTTTCCTGTAAGATGAATCATGCAAAAAAGATATCAAGACCAGAGAAGATAGAAATTATGATTGAAGATAAGCCATTAACTCCTTTATAGTCACTCTAGTTGGAAGAACTTTTGGTTTCTGAAATTCCTGAATGAGTGAGTGAAAGTCGCTCAGTTGTGTCTGACTCTTTGCGACCCCATGGACTCCGTGGACCCTCTGGAATTCTCCAGGTCAGAATACTGGTGTGGGTAGCCTTTCCCTTCTCCAGGGGATCTTCTCAACCCAGGAATCAAACCAGGGTCTCCTGAATTGTACCTGTATTATTTACCAACTGAGCTATGTTGGGAAGACTGAGCTTCCTAGCAAGCAAATTAAGAGGAAGTAATATCAGTCAAATTATTTGTGAAAATCATAAACAAATATAACAGTTTCTTAGAAGAGGAGAGTATTTTCTTGGTTCTTGAGTATGTGTGTGTGTATATATATGTACATTTTAAATTACACAGTCCCTCTTTCCTCTTATGAAAAGTGTTGAATGCTAACTTACCATCTTAAAAGAGTGGCATTTCCTGATGGTGGCATTCCCTGATGGTTACATTCCATAGTGACAGCATCTCAGTAAAATGATTAAAGATGTAACTCAGGCTGATGCTGTCTGATGGCCCAGCTACATTTTAGGATATGATTTAGAATGTCTAGTCTCGACATTGGTCCTCAAAAGACTTGCTAGGTTCTGTACAAAAAATTGTGAGCGCCTAAACTCTTATTACTCACCAACTACCTCTGAATTTCAGGCTAGGACACAGGAGCTGAGTTTATTTTATTATTTTTACTTTTAGCATACGTAATTGAGGTGTGGTTTATACACCATTCAGTCAAGCCATTGAAAGTATCCATTTCAGTGCTTGTTTAAGTCATTTATGCAGTTATCCTATTATGACCGAGGTCAAAAAAAAAAAAGTTACATTTTTAACAAGGAATATCTATGAAATGGGCTTCCCTCGTGGCTCAGTGGTAAAGAATCCATCTGCTTTGATCCCTGGGTAGGGAAGATACCTTGGGGAAGGGAATGGCTACCCACTCCAGTATTGCCTGGAGAATTTCTAGACAGAAGGACCTGGCGGGTTACAGTCCACTACAGGTCGCAAAGAGTCGGACACGAGTGAGCAAGTCACTTTTCATCCTATGAAATGGTCTAGGCTCTCAAGCTGAAAAAACTTGTTTGACATGACCAGATGAATTGAGGGAGCCTTATCCGATTTGCTTTGAGCTTTAGTGTTCTGGCATAGGTTTTGGGGCAGCGGGAGCTCATGATTGTTCTGTAGAACCATGGCAATGATAGATTTAACATTTTTGCTTGCAGTATCCTCAGGTGATTGTGTGAATCCATGATGTAACATGATCTAACATTTACTTTGGCTGAAGTACAACTTTAAATTCTCCTTGCTGAGTCATCGGCTATAAAACTAGTCCCTCAGTTAGCGCATGATTCTAGTTAATGCTCCCACATCCATACCTCAGAACAGCTTTTTCTTCTATTTTAGCTATAATCACAATGGCTAGTTGTCTTGAACTGAAAAATTATGCTTCACACAAAGGTCTCATGACTGAAAATGAAAGGCCTTCGATGCCTTTCATTCCTAGGCCAACAACAGAAATTTTGGATGCACTTAAAAAGTGTGAGTATGTTGAGAGGAGCAGGTGGGTAGTGAAAAGTTAAAGCATCTGCATTCACTATCTAGGGATTTAGGAAGTTTGAGGCATTAGAAGTGATGAGGTACCCTTGCAGAAAGTTTTCCAGCTTTTCTCAAAATATGTAAATCAGCATGTTCCTTGATGTAGTGGAAAGAATGGCTTTCGTCGTTAAATAACTCACAGCCTCTGAAAGGTTGATCCAGCTTACTTTTGAAGGATGTTTCAGGGCCATTGTACATCGTGAATCTCTACTGCAGTCATGTGTTTTATAGTGGAATTTTTTTGTAGAGCATCTCTGCAGGAGTATATGATGTTATTAATTTTTCAGTCTCAATATCCAATTTACCTTATTTTGATTGCAGAATATTGAGAAAATTGTAATTCACATAAATGAGTAGTTACAAATGGCAGCAGTTTTTGGAAACAGCTTGCTTTGCTGTGTCAAGATACTTGTCAATTAAACTGAGAAAAAAGTGTAAAAAAAAAAAATGAGGAATGGGGCATTTTGGTTTAAATTGTCTGTGTTTTATTGGCTCTTTTTAAATTGTTTATTCTTGCCTGGAGAATGCCATGGACAGAGAAGCCTAGTACATTACAGTCCACGGGGTCGCAAAGAGTCGGACACAACTGAGCGACTTCACCTTCACCTTTGGTTAAATATGTCTATTTTTTGATCAGTATCTGATTTGAAGATATTTAAAGATTGAGATAGAATCTGTATGGTTCTTACCAGCGCTACTTAAATTGTGGTATGTGGACCAGCATTGTTATTGCAGTAGGTCAAGAAAAGAAGAGAAATGGAGAATTCGTGTTTAGAAAGTTTTATAGCAATTTGTTACTTCTGTGACATCCAAACATGTGACCAGTGAATTCTTTTTTTTTAGTTAATGTTCAGTTCAGTTGGGTGATGTAAAACCCACATGGTGAGTCACATATAGAATAAGCTACTTACTGTCATCAGCCTCTGATGGAAAGGAAGTTAATAAATAAAGGAGTAAAAACAGACTTGTCTTTCACCACAGATAGTTTGGGAAGCTCTGCACTGGAGGAAAATTAAACTGTTGGCCACATGTAATTAGATTCAATAAGTAAACTTTTAAAAGGAATGGATCAGGTTGTTGCTGTATCCATGGCATTATAACTACAGTATTGCTGAAAATGATTCTATAAAAATTTTTGAAAACTTGTTGAGTTTCTAGAACCTTCTACCAGACAAAAATCCAGTTTTTTTTCCCAGAGCCAGAGGCAGTGTCTTCTCCACTGGGAATTTTCTTATCCCAGGACATCAGAGGCATTGAGGGGGTTGGTCTATCTCCATTCCATTAGTTATGCATCTACCCTCATTATTTAATATGATCCACTGGCATTGTCTTGATTTAAATTCTGTACAAATAGAGCTCAAGCCCAAACCCCTGTCAGATCGCTGCCTCTGGTTCCTGCTTAATAGACATTCTGGAGCAGCTGTGACTTACAGATTTTGCAGCTTAGTGCTCTTTTTCTTTCTTTTTCTGCTTAACACTGCTAGGACTGTGATTGGTACCTTATAAGAGTTTAATACATGTAGACATTAAGAAAATTATTTTGATAACTATATGTAAAGAAGGATAACTCAAATATTTTTCAAAAAGAATTTGTAGAATTGTCTCCTTTCCTGGTAGGTTTAGATCTTTATCAGTTAGGTACTAGTTGGTGGCTTAGATATTCTTGTTAAAGGTACTATACCTGAGTGCTTTCCCTTTTTCCCTTATGAAATGATATATTAAAAAAATTTTTTTATATGAGAGCCTCTTACCTTCTTGATTTTTCTTTTTGTGCTCAAAATTGATTTGTTTCTAAGCATTTACATGAATGGAGTCAAACCTTATACCTTGTTTTCTAGCTAAACTCTCTTCAGTTAAGGATATAACTTGAGCTTTCCATGTTGTTATGTTCAACATAGGCATATTCAGTCGTTCTGTTGTGTCCAACTTTTTGCAACCCCATGGATTGTAGCCCGACAGGCTCCTCTGTCCATGGAGTTTTCTGGGCAAGAATTCTGGAGTGGGTTGCCATTTCCTCCTCCAGAGGATCTTCCTGACCCAGGAATTGAAACCAGCTACCTGGGAAGTCCATATTCAACGTAAGTCCACCTTATTTGGGGGACAGCAGTTGAGTTTTCTGTTGATTGCATGAACAGTTATATGTTCTACCGTGTAACTACTGTTGAATACTGGCTGACCTGATTGTCTTTAGGACTACATAGACTACTCAAGTTCTAGAATATTAATGTAGATAAAATGTTTTCACATTCATGCAAATTACCATGTGCTAAAGGAACTAAAGGAAATCAGCCTGGCCCTAAAGGGAAAAAGGCAGAATTTCAAAGGCAGGTGAACAACAACACTAAAATAAAATTAATTAACTTTCCTTTAAACTAATTCTTTTAAGTTTTCATGGCAATTTGTGCTTGTGAAAAAATTCTTGGCATGTCTTCTATAAGGAAGACATTTATTCTCTGTAAACCTTAAAGATAGGAGGAAAAGGGGATAGTTCCATTCTCCCAAGTAGAAAGGGAAGACCCTATTAACATTGGGCAGAGCAGAAAACTGTTTTAGTTACATGGTTGCTTGCTATAAGGCCCTTTGAAGCAGTCTGAACCTGCAGTGTTAAGTCCATAGTAAAATTTCCCCATAGAATATTAAAAATATAGGCTGGATATGAGGTCTCTAGTTTGTTTTCAGGCAATTGTAGGCGCTCAGATGTCTGTAGAGTGCATGTATTTGTAAGAAAAACGACCAAATGCAAACCCAGAAACAGAGAAGTGGCTGAAGTCTCACGGTGAGCCCCCTACTGCTTGGACCACAGTGGAAGGCTCATTGAGTCTTCCTGAAGTGCTAAAAATGACCCCTCAAATCAGGTAGAGTGGATGATTTAGAGGATGGAGGATAGAAAGAGTACTCTAGCCAGGCTCTAACCTTTTAGCAGCCAGGCAACAGTTAGCAGAAGCGCCTCGTTTTTGCTCCTTAACCACTTTTATATCTTTAGGCAAGAAACTTAGGCTGACAAAGCTTTATCACCAGAGAGCTGGGAATAAAAATACCAGTTCTGCTTATTCTGCAAGGTTGTTACAAGGATGAAATGAAATAAATGAATATGAAAACATTGTATAAACTACTGTTACACAACTCTGAAGTCTCATTACTTGCTAAGATTACAATGTCCTCAAACTTCAGCGTGTAGATCCGAATCTTTTGCGATGCTTGCTAAGAATGCAGTTTTGAGAACTTCTATTTCCAGCAATACATAAGGCAAGAGAGCCCAGAAAACCCTCTCTCTCGCTACACAACTCCTAGAAATGTTGGATAAAGTATAGCCAACATAATTATAAATGCATAACTAGCTTGTGATCAAGAAAGGAAAATTCCTACGGCCAGAAACTGGCAGGAGGAGCTGGGACTCAGAGAGGTAATCGGGTGCCCACGCCCCAGCCGCCTCTAGCTAGGGACAGTCATCTAGAGTAATGTATTTTAGGCTAGAGGCAGACAGAAGACAAGGTCTGAAGCTGCCTCGCCGCAAGGAATAAGAACTGAGACCTCTATCTCCAGTTCTTCTAGAGAGCATTTTCCTAATTAAAAAGGCAGACTGAAAGACAAACCTACCATTGGCAAAGGGAAATGACAAGGAGTCTCACCCTCCTTTGCTCCTTGCTGTTTGTCTGCTGACTGTCCTGCTGGAGGTCAGATGAGGCCAGCTTCCTCTGCACTGCTGATGGCCTGGGGAGAAAGGGACTGAGGACACTGACAGCTGAAGGCTCCCCTTGTGATGCTAGCCCATCACCTGGCCCATCCAGCATATTCAGTTGTAAAAACACAAAAAACAAACCTCGGACCTCCGAGTCTGAGTTCCATGAGGTGATCAGGGTGAGCTGTCTCCTGTGGGTTATACCACAGGCTTCTGCTTTTGTGACCTCATGTTATTTGCATGGTCCACAAAGACCCCAACCCTGTAACTAACTCCTAGTTCCTGCGTTGATGGGATGGAGGTACAGAAGGCAGAAACCAGAGTATTTTCCTTGCAGGGTTGCCCCTCTGCCAAGGTGGATTCTAGAAATAAAGCCCAGTCTAATGTTAACTCTAGTTTCCTAATCCATTTGTAACCAGACCCAGGAGAATGATAGATTTTCAAGGACTTTAGATATTGGAGATGAGATACAGAGTGTAAATATCTTTAAAATGTTTGAAAAGTGCAGCTCCTGGGTCCCAAGGAATCAGTAGCCAGTCTGGGTGCAGGAACCTGGATTTTAAGCAAACATCCCAAAGGAATAAGATGCAGATGGCTCCCAAAGGACCCAATGGGAAATGCATCTTTGCCATTTTCCCCAAATGATTTCCACTGGCCACTTGAAATACTACAGGCATCCCGCTTAGGTCCACCTCCATCTTAGTGGGGTAAAAGGATACCCTTTAACGACACATTTCCTTTTCTCCTCTGTGGCCACTGGGCAGTTTTCTGACTTCAATGGTATTCAGAATTTTTCTCCCCCAGCTTGAAAAAGAAGCAAACAGTAACAACAAATAATAACAATGAGACTCAATCAACACAGAGAGTAGATGGAGTTGACGTTCTCTTCCCCTTTCCTGCGTCTGCTTCACTGGCCTCCCCAGTGCACTGCTGCTGAATGCGTCCAGCCTGGAGATGCGCCATCACTAGATTATGACTTTCGGAGTTAGAATGGTGCCCAGTGAACCACTGAGGCAGATGACTGCTTTTTTTACTGTTTATGTTCTTTCCGTATTGAAGACCTGTAGTTGCTCCAGGTCCATTTTGCCCTTCAGAGGAAGGCTGGGGCAGGGATGGAGGAAGGGTTAGGGGAAAGTCTCAAAGAACAGCCACCAGGAAAATTTCCATCCTGACTCTCCATCTTCTTGTTCTTTGTCTCTCTCTCTCTCTCTCTCTCTCTCTCTTTATCTACTGAACTCAACCTGAGAGGGGTTTACTTTAGAAAGCCTGTGCAGGGGAGAGTTGGTTTTCCTATCTTTGAGCTGTTCAGCCATCTGTCCCAATTTCTTCCTGGTTTCCTGTTATTTTCATTTTGCCTTTTATAAAGATTAACATGCGGCGCAACCACATATTCTATTAAGCTTGTCTCCTCACTACTTTATCTCATTAACTGCTTGATCACTGTGAATAAAAATAATCTTCCATTAAGTCACAACTTCAAACGTCTCTGAGACTTGAGATCAAGCAAACCTTCAACAGCTTAAAAAAAATCTCTTTAAATCCAAGAGGCTCACTTCAAAGGAAAACCTATGGGTGTTCTCAGCCCAGCTGACAGGTAAATAGTCATTTGTAACTAAAGATATGCAAGTGAGAAAACACAGCTTACTCTGGAGTTTGTAACTACTATGAACTTTTCCCTCTAGGTAAGGCCACTTAGAGCTGCCCTGGGATGGGATTGACTTGGATGACACCATCCTACACATGCAAATGGGTATAATATCAATAGGCAGCCATGCAGTTTTTTGTCTTATTTCATACTTTATTTCGTATTTACAAAATTATTACAAAAAGAAATATAAAACAGGAAAAAACGAAATGGTGGTAAGGATAAATATCATCCCAACCAGATATTTGTTGTGATTCTTTAGTCAGTCAGTTGTGTCCGACTCTTTTGCAGACCCATGGATTGTAGCTCACCAGGTTCCTCTGTGGGCTTCCCTGGTGGCTCAGAGATTAAAGCGTCTGCCTGCAGTGCGGGAGACCTGGGTTTGATCCCTGGGTTGGGAAGATCCTCTGGAGAAGGAAATGGCAACCCACTCCAGTACCCTTGCCTGAAAAATTCCATGGACTGAGGAGCCTGGTGGGCTTCAGTCCATGGGGTCGCAAAGAGTCAGACACGACTGAGCGACTTCACCTTCACCTTCACCTTCACCTTCAGGTTCCTCTGTTCATGGGATTTCCCAGACAAGAATACTGTAGTGGGTTGCCATTTCCTTTTCCAGGGGATCTTCTTGACTCAGGGAAGATCTCTGTGTCTCCTGCTTGGCAGGTGGATTGTTTATCACTGGGCCACCTTGGAATCTCGACCAACCAGATATAACCACTTTTAATACTGGATTGGCCAGAAAGTTTGATCTTATGGAAACCCTGAATGAACTTTCTGGCCAACCCTGTATTTTGATATTCCTTCTACTTTGTGTGTGTGTGTGTGTGTGTGCACACGTGTGTGTAAAGTAGTAATGTGCACATGCTTGTGTAGCCATTCTTTTTGTTTGTTTGTTTGTTTCCCCTGCCCCACTTCCATGTATTTTTTTTGTGTAAAGAAACAGCTGTTTGTGGGCTGTTTTCTTTTGTCTGGACTGCTCTTCTTTCTCTTGGGAGCTGTTTTTTGCTCTCCCTAACCTATTTATTCCCCATTAGATATTCTCATGGCTTAGTGGTTTTTCCTCTGGGCACTGATCATAGTTGTAAGTTTTTACTCCTGTGTGATTTTTGATTGTTCTGTCTCTACCACTAGACTGTGAGCCTCAGAAGGGTAGGGGTTGTGTATTCTCAAGATTCAACACAGTGCCTGACACACAGTGGAAGTTTCAAGAATTTAGTTTTGATGGATGAACAAGCTTTCATGCCTACAGGATGCTCCAGGCATAGATAAAACTATTTTTAAAAACTTTTTATTTTATATTAGAGTATAGCCGATTAACAATGTTGTAATAGCTTCAGGCACACAGCAAAGGGACTCGGCCATACATATACTCATATCCATTTTCTCCCAAACTCTGTTCCCATCCAGGTTGCCACATAATATTGAGCAGAGATCCCTGTGCTATACAGAAGGTCCTTGTTGGTGGATAAAACCATTGTTGGTCCAGCTATAGTTTAAGTTCGAAGTTGCTTATTGGCTATTGTAGATGGGAATATGGCCATCTTTGTATGAAACAGCCATGTCCACATTCTTAGTTATTTCTTTGGAAAAGTCCTAGTGGTAGAGCTACTGATTAGAGGGCAAGGGACACTTTATGCCTTACATACATACCTTTAAATTGTTTTCCAGAAAGATACCAATTATTACAGGGTCTCTAGTAGTAGAGGAGACTGTTTCCCCATATCCATGTCAACACTGTCATATTTTACTTTTTTTTCTCATTTGTATTTTTTTCCTGCAAACTAACTGTTCTTAATCTTTGTCCATCTTTCTGCTTGGACATTTTATAGCTCTGTATTTATAACAGTTCTGTAAATTATGATTTTTGACCGTGTATCACAGAGTCTGTACCAGCTTAAATTTTTTTTAATCTGTCAATCACTATTGCATGTTTTCACAGATGCAAAACTCGCCATCTTTTTCTTTTATTGTTCTTATCTTTTATACTAAAAAGTTTTTCACACACTATAGAAATAACAGCTCAGAAAAAGAATCTAAGGTTGTATATGTGAGTATATAGAGAGGAAATGCTGGATTAATTTAGAAAAGATACTGGTGAATTGATCAGTTATGTGGAGGGGGAAAAGTTATTCACAGCTAACATTTTACATCAAAATATGTTCCAGATGGATTCAAATCAAATTTTAAAAAATATAAAAGAACGGAAAAAAAATTCATGAATATATGGTTCCTCTCATCTGTCTTATTTGACTGAATTTTCAAACTCATAAGAGTCTAAGAATTACATTGGATGAAAAAAAAATTCCTTACTGTTAGAAGTTTGGTTTCGAAATTTTGATCAGAAATTCCCCAAGCAGTTCAATGTTGAGAGAGAGATTGCAACTCTTTTTTTCTTTTTTGGTTTATCTGTTTGGTTTCTTTGTCGGTGCCACATGGCATGCAGGATCTTAGTTTTCTAACCAGGGGTGGAATCCTTGGCACCTGCAAAGGAAGCATGGAGTCTTAAACACTAGACTGTCAGGGAAGTTCCTCTAACTCTTGATCTCTGAATCCAAAATAGCTTTCCCTGAACAGCACACCACTTTTGTTAGTAAAACCAGGTTAAGGAAATAGTGTGATGGAGAAAGGACCTGGCCTTGGAATTTGAAGATGCTGTCTAGTCCTATCTTTATCTCATTAGTCATCACATAGTGAGTTCATTTTAGGAGAACTTTCTCTTTGACACTCTCTTGATCTGTAAAACAGAGTAACAGAAGTCCCTGTGTTGTCTACTTCACAGAGTCGTCAAGAAGTTCAAATGAGATACTGTAAATGAACAGTATTTATTTTGAAAGAGTCCTGGGTCACATAATAATAGCATAATATGCTTTCTATGATTGCTATTTATATTCCTATCTATCTCGCCTACAGAACTATTTCTTTGAGAGCAATTTTGTTCCCCCCTGCATTCTGAAAATGCCTAGCAGGACGGCTTTGCTTAATAGATTATATTTTACAATGATTAAGAGTCTAACTCTGGAGTCCTACTGAGTTTGGTTTGAATCCAGGTTCTGTCATTTGTATTGGTGTGACCCTGGGCAAGTTATTTAATCTAAGTTTCAGCTTTCCCATCTTTGAAAAGAGGATAATAATAGTATCCATTTTGATAAATCAAGGCTCTTTGGTTAGTTGTCAGTAATCCAAATTATTGCTATAGAGAAAAAGGGAATGTGCTAGCTGGTCTGTTTCTGTCTCTTGCATCACCATACTCCCCAGGGGTGGTTAGTTAAGGCATGACCTTGTCACCCTCCTTTGATTTGCCGCATCTATTAGCCTTAATCATTTTTTGCATACAGGATTTGTCCACATAACCGAGGAGAAGGTGTTGCCATTCCTCATTTACATGATCAAGTTCTTTAACTTGAAGTTTAAATGACTTCCTGATTTTTAAAAAGGTGGTAAAATAGATTTAGTTAGTTTTATTTTGGTCATATCCCCACTCTGGACCAATGTCTGGTGAGGGAGTGCTTAGATTGTTTAGACCTGTTCTACCTGCCCTCTTATGGCTAAAGTTTGAGGCATGGGACTGCCAGTCCCATCACTATCATAGGGTTGGAGAATGGGAAGAGCAGCTCTCCAAAGAATGGGGTAGTGTAGGGTGCATTAGCAGACAAAAATAGCCAATGCCTACCATTTCCCTCATAGAACTATTGTGAGAATTCAATAGTAGGGCTCTTTTGTATCACTGGTATATAGCAAGTGCTCAAGAATAACAAGAAAAGGAGAAAGTTAGCTCTTCCTGATATTGTTATTTGTTGCAATAGTTACTGGAATTTAATTATCTGTTTCTAGGCGTCTTGCAGATATCATTTGCCTTCTTAACTCCTGCAGTTAAATAGCCTTTGAGTAAGTTTATTGTAAACATCTAGGAAAGAATTCTGGTCATGGGATAAGAGAGAAAGGTTACTCTTCACAGGAGTTAATCAAGAGAAGGGCATTTAACCCCATAATAAATGTGCGTTTCTGTGGTATCTGTACCTGAATCTTTTCTCCATTCCCAGCCTCTCTTCAGGGTCCAGTGGTCAGTCTTTTTTTGGCTGTGCTGGGTCTTCATTGCAGCACATGTGCTATTCATTGCAACATTCAGACTTCTCTCTCTAGTTGCAGCATGTGGACATAGTTACCCTGCAGGGCATGTGGGATCTTAGTTCCCTGACCGGGGATTGAACCCATGTCCCCTACTTTGGAAGGCAGATTCTTAACCACTGGACCACCAGGGAAGTCCCCCAGTGGTCAGCCTTAAACATGGTTAGAGTGACATAAGACTCTGTTTCCTCTCTGTTTTCTTTCTTTCCCATTAGTTAGTCTGCTCCCCCTGGATTTTTGTCCTTTTGTCTCCCAGGCTTGGATTTATCTTAGTTTTGACTTTCCTTTTAGTCTGACTCTGGTTATGCAGAGATAAAGCCTAATATTAATACATAATGAGCAAAATGGAATTTGGTTTAGCTTCTTAGTATGCGTTGTATTCTTGAGACTTAAAAAAAATCCCCAAAACAGAGATGAACCTTTTGGCTTGGAACCATGGAAACACTCTTATTTAAGCACCATCAACTTAAAGTTGAGGCTTCCAACTGGCAGAGATCATCATAGCAAGCAGACAAATCGACTGAAATAAACCCAATTTTTTCTTAAGGACAGACATCAGGAGCACATTAAAAAATCATGTGCACCAGGTTGTATTTTAGGGGGTAATTTTCCTTGATTATCAACAACATTTTGACGTACTTGTCTCTGGAACATCTACGAGAAAGAGTTCAAGTGAAAAAATAGTTTCTGCATTTCATGATATGATTTTAATTCCGCCACCTTGGCTGCTTAGGGATGACAGCTTAATCTGATATCACTGAAAATAAGAAATATCTATATTTCCATGATCACTGAAAGTTCAAATTGGATCGTAAACCCAGATAGAACTGATCTGAGCCTTATCAGAGCTGAAGCAAGGGAACTGCATGAGAACAGAGAAGATTTAATCAGAAAGAAAATTCTGCTTCAGAAACAGAATTGCTTAAGAGCAAAATCTCCACCAAAACACATGGGTTTAGGAGGAAGGACAGGAGATGAGAAACAGAAAAAAGGAACATTTCAAACATTTTTTTTTTAATGGCACTTTTTCCTCCTAGTAACTTCCCCATTTAGGTCTGATAGTAATCCTGCATGTTCCTGAGCACATCTCCTGGAGATGTTCTTGAAGCAGATGGGTTAATGAAAATTCTGCCACACTGGGAAACAGCGGCTGACCAATAATATTGGATGTTTTTGTTTATGCCTTTTTTGCAGCTGATGTGCCTTCCTATTTCATGGTAGCTTGGCTGCTTTATTTATAGGTGTGATTTTTATTTCTTCTTTCTAATGGAGATGTTTGGAGAACCAAGGGAACAGTTATGAAAGCAACTGACGGGCAAAGAACCAGGCCTATCATACTGCCGCGATGATATGCTATGAGCTGCCGCGATACTATACTGATACTGCCGCGATGATATGATATGAGCTGAACTCATAGCTTGAGTGGGGGTTGGCATATTACCGAGGTGGAAGTGCATGTACATCACCCGGTTCCGAGTCTATTCACAGCAGACAGATGTGGGCATTGAAGCTGTTACTATTGGAGGATTTTTCTGCCCAGGCGGAATGATATACTGCAGCTAAAGCTTTAATTTTAGCAAGTAGGATGATTGTTACTTCTTTAATGCCTCTGATTAAGGTCAGCAGCCAACATTACTTGAGAACAACTAAGATTGCTTTCATGAGCAGATGATATGGGAAAAAATCTTTTTTTTTTTTTTTCTGTCTTGAAAATGATGGGAGGTGGGTACCAGAAGGAAACGAGTTATGTGCAGATGGTATCAGTTATCTACACTGTGATATGCAGCCCTAAAACACAGTGGGGTTTTTAATACTCTTAAAACAACACCCACTCATTTATTCATACTTCTGCAGTTTGGGCAGGGCTCAGCTGGGCTGGCTCGTGTCTGCTATGTGTGGTGTTGGCTGGCTTCACTCATGCATTTGGGGTCAACTGACGGGTTCCCAAGCCTCTTTGACATACTCGGCAGTTGGCTGGGTGGCTTGGTTCTCCTTTCTGTGGCTCGTTGGCAGGATAGCCTAGGCTTCTCACATTGCATTGGCAGCCTCCCTACTATATAACGTAAAACTCAACCCCCTGAAGAAATATTACATCCCCTTCCCTGGACCATTTCCCATGCTTCCAGAGCATGTGTCACAAGTGTTCTCAGAAGAGAGCGTTCCACTGGCACTGTCCTGCTCTGACAGCTGCTGCAGTGTTCGCCTGGCCCTCCATGAGTTCGGCATGGCAGAGATGCCATTGCAGCTCTCTCTCTCAACGTATGCCTGCCTGCATGCCTTGGACCCTCCTGTCTTCAAAGCAGTTTGGCTCACGGAGACAAAGTGGGAACACTGTTCCTTCCCTCTTTGGGCTACTTTTTTTGGAGGGGCCCCAAGTAGGACTGCTGTGTTCTCATTTTGTTCATCTTTCTCCATTTTCTGTTGTTCTTTATCCATTTCAGACATGTGTCCAGCATGGGCTTGGCTGGGAATGATTAGATTTAACCAACGGCATCTCACTGAATCAATTTAATGAGGTTTTATTTGACTAAGCTTACCATGTCTCATTCTTTCTATCTTTCAGGTGAATTCTCCCAAGGTCCTGATTTTCCAGATAGCTTCTGATCTTTCTCTAATTGTCCAGCTAGGATCCCTACTTTGCTCATCATCCCACTCCTGAACTAGCACTATTATTAAGCAAGGTTTGTCTCTTTTCAGAGGTGAAAAAATTAAGTAAAGGAAACGGGAAGTTGAACTGCCTTGACTCAGGCAGTCACTGCAGGTTAGAATAAAAAAAGGAGTGAGAGTGCAGGGCTGTATTTAGTCCATATCTCCATTGGCAATTCCTCCTTATCCTAAGAAATCAAAGACATCCTGTGGGGGTAGCAACAGGATACTCCATATGGTGCTCTGCTCTTTCTCACCCTTTTAATTTGGCTCATTGTTCAATCTTAATTTGCAATTGTCACAGCTGCGATCACATTCCCAAGTTCACCAACTCCCAAAGCCCTTGAATCTGAACCCTTGGTGGTTTTAATTTTATTTTTGTTAAGAAAGGTTAGGTTGTCACAATGGGTAAAGCTAGCTCTTCAGTGAGGGAAAACATTTTTTTTTTTTTTGGCGAAGGGGAAGGGGGAAAGATAATTCTAATTTCTTATTAAGCCTCAGAATGGGCTGCAACTGTGGAACCTCAGTGCAGGGGAGTTGACAACTCAGCCATCATCAAGCTAACTGAATTGGACACAGCAATGTGAGACATAATTAGCAATTCCGTTCAGCGAGCTGTCTCCTGAAAAACTTAAAATACCTTCCAGGCCTCATGCATATTCAGTGCCTCATTTGCTATTGTTTTTATCCAACAGGTTGAAATTCAAAAGGGAAGAATTCTGAGTTGTCTGTGTCTCACTTTCATCCTCCGCATTCTCCTCTCTTTTCAGCAACTCGCCCTCCCCAAGCCTGTCCCATTTCAATACAGCAGGTCATCCCAATGCCAACTGCGCACTGACAAATACAAATACTCTGAGCACAACTTTTTTCTCTTGCTTGTACGTTTGTCAGCCTTTTCTCTCAATTAGATAAACTGAGTAGGTACATTTGCCCTGGGGAATTAGGCACGTTTGGTTGTGGTGGTCGGGCTTCTGTTGGGGATTCTTTCTTTCTTGTGGTTACTGGGTCAGGAGTCAGTCTGTGCTAACCTGCACTTTCCGCCCTCATCTCCATCTACCTTGATGAGTTACCTTTCACTTTCCTTGGTGTTCCAGGTGGCTGGGATTTTGCATGTGGACATGCAGGGAGAGGAGTGTGCATTAGCTGCTCAGTCGTGTTTGACTCTTTGTGACCCCACAGACTGTAGCCTGCCAGGCTCCTCTGTCCATGGGATTCTCCAGGCAAGAATACTGGAGTGGGTTGCCAGTTTCCTCCACTAGGGCATCTTCCTTAGCCACAGATCAAACCCGCATCTCCTGTCTCCAGCATTGCAGGTCGATTCTTTGCCTGCTGAGCCACCAGGGAGGAACAGAAATCAGACAAACTCCTTTCTTCTCACTTGATCCCCAGGCTTGCTGAGCCTAGGAGTTCCTCAGTAGAAGGCTATCTACTTGGACCCCAACTGTGTAGGATTTGACTATTCTGGAATCCCTGAGGAATGATTTGTTGTTTGGAGAGGCAATATAGTTCCATGAGAACAAGAGTCTGAGTTAGATCTAGAATCAAATCTTAAGTCTATACTGTGTGGTCTAAGCTATGTGGTTTTGGCCAAGTTACTTTACTTCCTAAATCTTCAGAGGCTTGCCCTGTAGAATGAAGATCATAGCAACCTAGTATGGCTGTTAGGAGGATATCAGATAATGTGTAAGGAAGACCTAGCCAAATGTCTGGCACATTGTTGGTGCTCAACAATCGTGTTATTCTTTTTCAAGTTCCTCCTTTTCCTCATCTTAGTCTTTTATTTTCTTTCTATTTTATTGTATTTTACAATCTGATATCAAGACATGTGAAATAGGCTAAATTTTCAAGGAAACTACTCAGTACTTTCAATCTCTTTCTCTACAAGCTTTCTGGCAATTAGTAAATGATGATCTAAGTTTCATCATCTTACCCCTCTCTTCCAGGTATCTGGTAAAGGTGACCACCCAAATAGCTACATTGAGTTAAATGAGAAATTAATTATTTTTATAATCCTAAACTCCTGGAAGCATGAGGAGGTTTTTTTTTTTTTTTTTCTTTCCAGATTTTGTTTTTTCCATGTGGGGACCATTAGAGTAAGAAAAGTTTATTGAGAAAATTTCATGTTAAAAATTTCAGTTTCCTGGTCTAACTTGGATGCTGGAGGTTTGATTTGCACATTTAAAAAAAAAACTGGAAAGTAGAAAGCTAATGCATACTCAGGCTTGTGAATATTTTAGAGGAGACTATATTCGGTGGTAATTTTGGTAAAGAGTTTCAAGGAGAAATAAAAGGAGAAAGGTCACCAGGGTTGTAAATCAGAGGAGGAGAATTGAGAACTTCTTCCACTACAAAGTCACATTTGCTATAACGGTTGACATCTGAATGAGTTCATAGGATGAAAAATGAATGCAAGGATGGATTACTTAGAAACATTTCTCTCTCCACCCGTTCTAGAAAGTCAGTAGATCTGATTATATGTATCTTACCATTTGGCAGGTGACTTAGCCTTTATTAATGACCATCAAACACTGACCTCTAATTTTTTCCAAATAAAAGTTTTGTTTTTTTCAAAATATTGCCAAATACTTGAGGGTATGGGTTGTCACACATACTTAATGTGTCTTCCTACAGCTCCTAGCCCCGTTCTGTGTGTGCGTCATTGCAAACTGGGAACAGGATGAGAGAAAACGAAATCATGAAACTGCCTCTCATCTGTGGTGTCCCTCAGTTAATGAATATGTTCAAGCCAATAGAGGGCTTCCCGATAGCTCTGTGCTCAAGAATCCACCTGCAACGCAGGAGATGCAGGAGATATGAGTTCAGTCCCTAGGTCAAGAAGATCCCATGCAGTAGATCATGGCAACTGTCTCCAGTATTGTTGCCTGGGAAATCCCATGGATAGAGGAGACTGGTAGGCTGTAGTCCATGGGGTGGCAAAGAGTCGGACATGACTGAGCATGCATGCTATAAAGGCCAAAAGAAATGGATGCACTGGAAGGACAGTGACGTGAAAGCCAGAAGAGAAGCCTTTGAAAAGAACGTGCTAAACTTGAAAACTTTTTATGCTTTT
>SJXQ01001548.1:25154-54998 GCA_006408695.1 Aepyceros melampus | reverse complement strand
ATAAGAGCTCCCAGCCAGCCTCATCCATTCACCTGAAAAACAAGTCTGAAAAGCCCCACGCCCCTGGGTGGTCCCATCTCACCTTCGGGACTGTCCTCAATGCATCTGTTTCCCACTGACCTTATAGCCGAGATCCAGCAGGCAGAGGGACCCTACTGCCTCATGCTTGAGGAATGCCTCCCCGGCTCCCTCCCACCTCCAGCCTCTGGCTTCCAGAACTCAACAGCTCGCCTCTTGTGGGCCAATGTTTGCAGAAAATGTTTGTAGACCTCGTAGCATGCCACTTCCAGGAATAATTAGCAGTCAGGCTGCCAGTCTTTCACTCAGGTCTGGGGAATGAAAACCTCAAGAATGTGGAGCTGGGGGTGGGGGAGTGTGGTGGAGGTTAGGGGTGTATTTAGGCCTAAATAGGGTTTGCAAGCTCCTGGATCTCTGTCTCTAAGCATGTACCTATCCAAGCAAGCGCACCACCCAAAGAACCTGCTCTACTGGCTGCCACAGAACTCAGGGTCCTTGGCTAGTCTTTCTGTTGACCCAAAGAACATCATGCAAGCAACACAAGGCAATGCCCTTGCTCATGCAGCTCATACTAAGAGCTAGTGTTCACGGGAACTTTCTCTGAGAATGTCCCATTGCCTTAAAGATTTGGCATCTAAAACTCGCCCTTCCCCATTGTCACCAAACAAAGGCACTGATGGGTTTTGAGTTCACAGACCCAATCCGGTATCAACCACACAATAAGCAGTTGGGGATTTCTCTGAGAAGACTGTGGTCCAGGCTATCTTTTGGAGTTTAGTGCACTATTTTATGGAGTCAAAGCAGAATATGATTGCTTTGTGTCTGGGTTTACAAACGTTTTTAACCCCATGGAGTGAAACTCCTGCAACACATTGGTATTGGTTTTTGTCAAACCTCCAACTTCTGGTTAAGAACCAGTTTCTCCCTGTGATACACTGGTGTCATGTTCAGGTCCCTGAGTAAATTTTGCAAAGGACTTCCTATCCTGCTGAATCCCAAACTGGCTCAATAGACAGGAATGACAGGATATTTTAGGAAAAGAAAATTTAACAGAAATCAATGAAGAGTCCCATAATTGGGTCCTCCCAAAACAATTTCACAAATATAGATAGGAGAAAACTGGCTTAATGATATAATATGATTTTTTTAAAGGGATGGGGAGCAGACTTATGGGTTTCTAGTGACAGTCAGTCCATTGTAAGTCAATGTGGATGTGGCCAGGAAAGCAAAAAGGAAAGGTGGCTTCAGGTTGTATTCCTAAGAGTCTAGTCTTCAGAATAAAGGAGCTCTGCTCTGGCCCATTGATTGAGCAAAATCTTCCAGTCCTTGGGTTACACTTTGGGCACCACAAACCTTGGGAGTCAGGGGACAGAGACTGACAAGCTGAGTGGGAGGAGTTCTCCTCTTTTATTATCTGTTTCCCCACTAGACTGTAAACTCCATGAGGGCAGGGATCTTGTTTTAGCCACAGCTCTAGCCACAGTATGTCGAGCAGGGCCTATGACAGAGAAATTTTTATGCTCAGTAAATGGAAGTGAGAAACTGAGTAAATGAAAGGAAAGCCCTTTTCAGACAGAACTGTTCAAGAGTACCACCTCCCTCCTCGACCCAGGTGAGATCTCCACCATTGGAGAAGTGCAGGTAGAGGCTGGAGAGCCATGTGCTTTGGGAACTGTAGAGGAGGTTCAAGAATCACTGGATGACCCAGAGGCACCCCTCCCCCAAGTTCCAAGGACTTTTGATAACATCCACAAGTGGGAATGAAGAGACTGACATGGTGCTTCTGGGCGGTCCCAATACCCTAAGCTGGCTTTGTGCTTAGAGGCACGTGAATCATGAGTTCCCTCATTTACTTCCTTTCTCCTTCTTGCTCTCTCTTCCCTTCTATTTTTTTTTTATTGAGGCATACTTGACATTTAACATTGTATTAGTTTCAGGTGTACAATATGCATGCGTGCTAAGTCGCTCAGTCGTGTCCAACTCTGTGCGACCCCATGGACTGCAGCCCACCAGGCTCCTCTGTCCCTGCTATTCTCCAAGCAAGAGTACTGGAGTGGGTTGCAGTGCTGCCAGTGCAGGAGCCGTAAGGGACATGGGTTCCATCCCTGGGTCGGGAAGATCCCCTGGAGAAGGGCCGTGTACAACACAATGATTTGATATTTGTATATATTGTGAAATGATCACCACATTAAGTCCAGTTAGCATCCACCACTACACAGTTATGATTTTTTCTGTGATGAGAACTTTTAAGATTTACTTTCTTAGCAACTTTCAAACATGCAGTGCAGTATTGTTAACTATAGTCATCATTACTACATATTATGCCCCCAGGACTTAATTATTTTATGACTGGAAGTTTGTACCTTTTGACCCCCTTTACCCATTTAGTCTTACCCCCTGACTCCCACCCTGGCTCGGGCAAATATCAATCTCTTCTCTATATATGAGCCTTTTTTTTCCCTTTAGTTTCCACATATAGGAAAGATCATCGTGGACTTCCCTGGTGGTCCAGTGATTAAGAATCTGCCATGCAGTGTAAGGGTCACAGGTTCAGTCCCTAGTCTGGGAAGATCCCACATGCTGTGATGCAGCTAAGCCCGTGTGCCACAACTACTGACCCCTCACTCTTGAGCCCGTGAGCTGCAGCTGAGTTCATGCACTTTACTGAAGCCTGTGTGCCTAGAGACCGTGCTCCACGACAATCACAATGCGAAGCCTGAGAACCACAGTGAAGAGTAGCCTCCACTCGCCACAACTAGAAAGAGCCCTCAGGCAGCGATGAAGACACACCACAGTCAAAAAATTAAAAACAAACAAACAAAAAATAAAAAAGATAAAGTCTTTTATAAAAGAAGAGAGAGATCATCCATATTTGTCTTTCTCTGATTAATTTCACTTAGCATAATACTTTCAAGGTCCATCCATGTTGAAAAAATGATATCACTTTTTTATGACTGAGTGATATTTCATGGTGTATATGAACCACATCTTCTTTATCCATTCATCCATGGATGAACACTTAAGATTGTTTCCATGTCTTGGCTATTGTAAATAATGCCATAATGAACATGCAGGTGCATATATCTTTTTAAATTAGTTTTTCTTTCAGATAAATACCCAGAAGTGGAACTATTTGATCACATGGTATAATTTTTTTTGAGGAGCCTTCATACTATTTTCCATAGTGGCTGCACCAATTTACACTGCCACCAACTCTTCCCTTTACTTTGATGTTAAATGGTGTCTAGGGAGTACTTGCAGTGTAGCTGTGCTAAAATCAGGCAGTCTTTGGTTATCTTCCTCAGAGACTGAGAATGTTGGTGCTGTTAATCTAACCAGCTTGCTTGGAAGCACATCCCCATGCTCTCTCTGAAGAAAATATCTTTCAATGTTAACCTTAATAAAAATTCATGATTCTGATGAAACAGAGCAAGAAACTCTTTCAGAAGTCATGAGTGCTACCCCAAAGGGGAGCTTCGTTTGAAGAAACCCCAGTTCACAACATAGAAGTAAACAATGATGGAGTGAGTACTTACTGTGCCGAATCTGTTGCACTAACGATGCGTTTTAATAGGTGACTGGCTGGTGGGTGAAGAGAGAGGTCAGGCTCGGGATTTCAGAGACTGGATCTGGTGAGTTTTTCCTCTTTATTGAATGTGCTGCAAGGCATGCCTATAAATCTTGTCATTTTAGAGGCTCCTTTGACCATACTATTAAAGGCAAACTCGCGACTTGTTAGGGGCTGTGGGGAGGCTCAAACTCCCTGTGTAAATCATGAGAAGATGGATTTTCCCCCTCTGTGTATGTTTAAGCTGAAATGAGAATCCAGTCAGTGCTGACAGGGGAAAGGTGAGAGGGAGAGAAACATCCCAGGCTTGTGAACTTGCTGAAATTACACGGGGTGAGCATCTGCAGCTTTGTTTGTTTTCGTTTTCGTTTTTTTTTTTTTTTTTAAAGAAACAAAAAAGGAAAGAAAGAAGAAGGAAAGAAGGAAGGAAGGGGAAAGATAAAAAAAGTTAAATGGATTTGTGCCAGGATGTGAGAAAGGGGACGGCCCATCATTCCATGGCCATTTCCTTTCAGCCTAGAAACCCTATCATGTGAAAACCTTATCATAGTCCTAAAACTGAAATTCTATAAACAGGGAGATTTACTGCACCAAATGATCCCGAATGAAGAGTGGTATAGGAGGCAGAGCCCATACTGGTCCCCAAGCCGCCTGACTGAAAGAGGCTGTTCCAGATTACTACCTGGCTAGCAGAGAGATGGTGCTTATGATAGTGAGTGTCAAACACTGGAGAGATTTGTGGATGGTTAGGCTGATACTGCCTTTTGATCTCCATCTGTAGAGGGAGGAAGGGGGCTTGCCCTGTTCCCTTCCATAACTTAATTTCAGAATGAGGGCCCAAAGAACTTCGAACTATGTGACCTAGGTACTGTTGGCTGATGCCCAACTGTTCCTCATTTGTCTTTACTCTTCTGTTAATGAGAAAAAATGCCTGTAATCTAGTGCAGGGCTGGGCAGCTCTGTTCACACAGTCTCTATCTATTCTGGAGATGAAAAGGAAAATGTTCAACAGATGGGTATTTCTAAAGGCTACCATCCTTTGCTTTTTTGTGAAGATACACATCTGTTAGATATGATTACAACAATCCCCATGGGGGTGAAATGCAATACGCTTGCCTTGGACACCAAAATCACAGCCCAACAGCCCACTTTGGAGCCATTTAGGATACAGCCTTTTGGCTGTATTTCACAAGTTTAATGATATGGGGAGACACCAAGGTTGTTCACAAGGACCTATTATCATGAATCTTCCCCATGATTCTAGCTTCAGGATGACATGTGAAAAAATATTCTAAGCTCTAAACCCTAAAACTCATGTTCTCGGCCTCATGCCTTGAAGTCTCTTGGGAAGTCATGCAGATACCTTCAGTCTTTGCAAAATCAAGACAGCCTCTATCCCAAAGACCAATCAGGAAAGAAATAGGAGAGTAGAAGGCAGTGAAGTTTCTGTGTCTTCAACAGATCCAAACAAGGGAAGCTCAAACATCCCGTAAAGGAAGGCCAAAGTGAGAAAGGACCCAAGACAAAATAAACTTGGTTCCTACAGCATCCTTCCCACAACCTCAATTGCACGTACCCTGAACCCTAAATTTCTCTGATGTGCTGAAATGTGTAATTTGGAGTTGTAAAAAACAAACATCAACACCCTCTCAAACAGAGGTTAACTGGCTTCTTCACTTTCCTACCAGCTATATTGGTTTCATATACACGTGGCCCAAGATAGACCCCACAAATGTTGTGGGACTTCCAGGTCATGGAAGAAAGTATTTTGGCTCATTCAAGGAAAACTTGAAAGTGGTTCCCTCATTGGCTTCTCATTCTTTCCTCTTCTTCTCTCTATAGTTAGCAATACAGACTAGACCCAATCTTTCAGCAGATGGGAAAAAGAGAACTTGGGAAAAGCTCTGCTCCCATAAAAAGATCCATGGCATAGGAGTTGGTGGGGGTGTTTGGTAAGGAAAAACAGGATCAAGGAAACACCTACGGTTTACTGTCTTCAATTCTTAGCAGAGAGTCTTTGGACAAATCATGCAACCTCTTAGATCTCAGTTGCCTGATTCATAATACATAGAGAACAAAAACATCAAGTCGTTCGAGGTAGGGGAGTTGAATTGGTCATTACTTGAGATCATATCCAACTCTGCAATCTAGGATCAGCAGGCCTCGCTCTGGGACCAAAGATAGCCACTGTCCCTGAACTCTGTTAATGCTGAACTGGTTTATAATCCAGAAGAAAAAGTGATCACATCTTAGCAGAGCCCACAGTTGCCGTCTGACTCTTTCCTCTTTTACTATGATAGAATTTGAGAAAAGGCAAGTCCCACATAAAAGTTGATGTGGTTTGCTAGCCTCTCCCTAAGCCTCCCCAAACCTTTCCTCTACTGTGACCTGGTTAGAAATAAAAGTAGCTTTTTCCCCTCCTGCTGCCTCTGTCCCCAGAGGATGAGGCACAGTTGGAACTCAGTGTGGACATCCAGTACAGAAAATCTGAGCTCACAAGATTCCTTTCGGGGTGGAGTTGGAGAGCCTCAATTCCCAGATGGACAAGGTCACCACATCATTGCTCAACCCTCTGCTGCTCTGAGTGAGGCAGCCTAGTCTCTTTCCATCTCCCCCAAAGGTAGAATGTGCACTAGTGGAGCAGGAGCAAAGGGGGACTCGGGAACAAAGGAGGCTTTCTTCAGCAGAGTGACCTTCCATAAGTCACTTAACCCTTCCATGCCCCTTGCTGCTGTGTGACTCAAGTCATAATTATTGGTTACAAACGTTTCAGTTGCTCACTGAAAAGTAATGGCAAAAGGGTGAACTTGTATACTTATTCTACTAAGGAAACTTTGTCCATTCAAAGCCAGGTTACAGAGTGGCCTTTATTTTAATTAAAAAGCATCTGGAAATTGAAAAGCCTGTTCGGCCCAGGGCCTCCTTGGAGAGTAATTGATGCATGTCATCTGGCTGGGCTATCTCATGGTCCCTTCGGTGGGGGTTGCGGCGGGCGGGGGAGTGGAGGCTGCTTTGGCCTGGTGCGCTTTGTGTGACTGGAGCAGATAAGCTCTAGTGCGCATGCTGTTCCCTGCACAGACTTGCTGGGGGCTGCTTCTGCATACCATCCTCAACTAGCGCTCACCCCACAGACCCATGCTTCTATGCCGCTGGCTTTGTTAACGTCCTTCTGAGAGGAAAGGACCTATGCCTCTAAACTTGTATTTCCAGAGAAATGGTTAGAGAACCCAATGCCAGGGAGTGTTTCTGCATTCCCTGAGAGGCAGCACTGATAGCACAAACATTTCTAGATAACCTCTTGTGACTGGGTTTTCATGTGGGCAATGTGATCCCAGGCCCTGCTCCTCATAGAAGACAGAATGACTGAACAGAATGGAGCGCTCGCTAGATGGGAAGACAGAGAATGTGTCTCACATCTGACTGGCTTTCAAGAGGTCCCTTCTCTTATCTGGGCTTCACTGTCCTCCTCGGAGAAAATTCATCAATGGGTCCCAAACAGAATAGATTCATCACAGAACCTATTGTGCAGCATAAAACAGTGGTTAAGAGTATGAACTGCTTGAAATGTACAGCAAGATCAATATAATTAACATGGCTGTATGTTCTATACGAAAGTCATTAAGAGAGTTAATCCGGGGACTTCTCTTGTGGTCCAGCAGCTAAGACTCTGTGCTTCCACTGCAGGCGCACAGGTTCAACCCCTGGTTGGGGAATTAACATCTGACATGCCAAACAGCATGACCAAAAAAAGAATAAATAAATAAGTCAAAGCTCTAAGAAATGAGAGAGTAAATCCTAAGAGTTCTCATCACAAGGGAAAAACATTTTTTTTCTATTTTCTTATTTTTGTATCTACTTGAGGTGATGGATGTTGAATAAACTTATTGGAATCATCATTTCATGACATATATTAAGTCACATATTATGCTATACACCTTAAACTTATGCAGTGCTATATGCTAGTTAGATCTCAATAAAACTGGAAGAAAAAAACGCAAGTATGGACTGCCTGGGTTTGAATTCTGACTCTACTACCTCCTACCTGGGTGACTTCAGGCAAATCACTAAACTTCCCTGTACCTCAGCATCCTCACTAGTAAAATGGGAATATTAAAATTATTATTATGAGGAATAAATGAGCCAATGTTTATAAAGTGCTGAGAACAGTAGAAGTAAGGGTGATACAGTGTTTGTCACATAAGTAAACTTGTTCAAAATGTGGACTTCTGGACCCTGCCCTGGGAGATTTTGACCTACTGGGTCTGGAATGGGCCTTGGCAATGTGGATTAAAAAACAAAAAAGCCCTCTGGATGATTCTGAACCCCAGGCACTAGATGGTCCTTAAGCTCCCATCTAGCTGTGCAGCATAAGAGAGGTATATTCACTCAACAAATGTTCACTGAGGAAGTATTGTGTGCCAGGCACTGTGCTTGGGGCTGGCAACACAGCAGTGAACAAGTCAGGCATGAACTCTGCCTCAAGAAGCTTACCTTCTAATGGAAAGAGACAAATATTAAATAAGTAACCAGAAAAAGACAGAATAAACCAAACAAGTACCTGATATAACATAATTTTAGAGAGTAAGTGCTCTGAAGGAAACTAAAGAACATAGGGTGACTGTCAGGGTCCTACTTTCATAAAGGTCATCAGGGAGGTTTCTTAGAGGAAGTGATAACAGCTGAGAACATCTAGATCACTATCAGGGGGAAGAGCTAGTGCAAAGGTCCTGAGGTAGGAACAAACTAAAAAGATTCAAGGAACAAAAACAAGACCAGAGTGACTGGCCTGTGGAAAGCATGGTGAGAATGGCAGGAAGTGGGGTCGGTGAAATAGGTCAGAGCCACATGTACATATACATGGTAGAGTGTTTGGATTTTAAATGTACTGGAAAGCCATTAAGGGCCTTAAGCCAGGTGGGTGATAGGTTCTGATTTATGCTTTTCAGAGATTGATTTGGCTGCTGTATGAGGCAAGGGTTGTAGCAGGGGGGCCATTTGGGAGGCCGTGATCATGGGCCAGGCAAGAGATGACAGTGGCTTGGACATGGAGGGTTGTGGTGAAGGTGGTGAGATGTGCTCAGACTGCATATGTGTTTTAAATATGAAACCAACAGACTTCAGTGGAGTAGATGTGGGCCATAGGGAAAGAGAGTAATCTGAAATGAGTCCCAGCTTTGGGGACTGAGCAGCTGGATGGATGGGGACACCAGCCCTCCCTTTTCCACTGGCTGGAATCACCACCTGTACCTTAGCTGGCCCTGCTGCCGGCCCTTCATTCTCCACAGAACAGCCACACTGATCTTCTCAAAATGCACATCAAGCCATGTCACCCCCGAGCTCCAGCCTCGGTCTATGGTTTCCCATCTCACTTAGTATAAATGCAAAATGGCTTGCATGCCACACAACTAAAAGATCCCGCATGTCGCAACTAAGACCCAGAACAGCCAAATAGATAAATAAATAAATATTAAAAAAAAAAAAAACAAACAAACACCCAAAGCCCTTTCCATGGCCCACAATTCCCTGCATGCTCTGGTTCCTGCTAATGCTCCCAAATCATTTCCTGCCACTCTTCTGGTCACTCTCAGTGCAAAAGTTGGCCTGACTCCTTGTTTTTTCTCAAACGTGCCAAGGAGGGGCCTTTCTAAAGGCCTTGGCATTCGATGCTCCCTCTGCCTCTAGCACCTTCCCCAGCTCTCCCTATTCCTGGCTCCCATGTTTCACTTCTCTACTTGAGTGTTACCTCTCCTGAGAGGCCTTCCCCAAGCATGCTATCAAAACTAGCAGCCCCAGTCATTTCTGATCTTCTTTTCTTCTTCCCTGCTAAATTTTTCTTCCTAGTACTATTATAATTATTATATCCTGGTATTACATACTATCGGAGAAGGCAATAGCACTCCACTCCAGTACTCTTGCCTGGAAAATCCCATGGATGGAGGAGCCTGGTAGGCTGCAGTCCATGGGGTCGCTAAGAGTCAGACAAGACTGAGCGACTTCCCTTTCACTTTTGACTTTCATGCATTGGAGAAGGAAATGGCAACCCAGTCCAGTGTTCTTGCCTGGAGAATCCCAGGGATGGCGGAGCCTGGTGGACTGTCGTCTATGGGGTCGCACAGAGTCAACTTAGCAGCAGCAGCAGCATTACATACTATATGCTGACATTATATGTTCTATAGTTATCCATTTATTTTCCGTCTCCCTGCAGTCTAGTATCAGTTCAGTTCAGTCGCTCAGTTGTGTCCAACTCTTTGCAATCTCATGAACTGCAGCATGCCAGGCCTCCCTGTCCATCACCAACTCCTGGAGTCTACCCAAACCCATGTCCATTGAGTCAGTGATGCCATCCAACCATCTCATCCTCTGTCGTCCCCTTCTCCTCCTGCCTTCAATCTTTCCCAGCATCAGGGTCTTTTCAAACGAGTCACCTCTTCACATCAGGCGGCCAAAGTACTGAAGTTTCAGCTTCAACATCAGTCCTTCCAATGAACACCCACGATTGATCTCCTTTAGGATGGACTGGTTGGATCTCCTTGCAGTTCAAGGCAGTTTAGTATAATTTCCATGAAATCAATGACTTCGTTCTCCACTATATCTCCAGTGCCTATAATCTCCCTGGTGCATAGTAGGTGTGCTGGGTTGAATGATGGCCCCTAAAAAGACATGTCCATGTCCTAACCCCAAGAACCTGTGAATGTGACTTCATTTGTAAAAAGGGTCTTTGTAGATGTCATTTAAGAGTCTTGACATGAGATCACATGGATTATGTGGGTGGGCCTTAAATCCAATGACAAATGTCCTTATAAGAGACACACAGAGGAGAGACAGAGAGGAGAAAGAAGGTAGGTGAAGACGGAGGCAGAAGCTAGAGCCATGTAGCCACAGGTCAAGGAAGCACTGAGGCTACCGGACGCTCGAAGAGGCCAGGAAGGATTCTCTTCTAGAGCCTTTGGAGAGAGCACGATTCTACTTAGACCTTGATTTGGGACTTCTGGCCTCCAGAGCTGTAAGAGAACATGCTTCTGTTTGAAGCCTCACAAGTTTGTGACAATTTGTTACAGCCGCCACATGAAATGAATGCAGTAGCTGTGCAATGTCGTGTAAGGTAAGAAGGAATACACATAAGCAAGAACAAGATGGGAAAAGGGCAGGGCCAAGAATCAGGAGTTGACTGTTGGACACATTGTCTGAGATGCCTGTTACCTGTGGAAGACAGATGGCAGTGGATATATGAGACAAGAGTGGGCAGATAGAGGGTGAAGCTAGAGACCCCCCAGCTGAGAGCCATTAATCCCAGGGCAAGGTGGTATCGCCACTGGTGATGGTGCAGTTGAAAGTGGAGAAGAGGGGTGAGGAGGCAGTCATGTTTACAGTGCTGTTCCTATTCAACACTGCTTCTCAATCTGAGGTGATTTTGTCCCCCACCCTGTCCCCCAGCAGAGGACGTTGGAAGTTTTGGTTGCCACAGCCAGATGTCCTTTTCATTATAGGGGACTGGAATGCAAAAGTAGGAAGTCAAGAAACACCTGGAGTAACAGGCAAATTTGGCCTTGGAATACAGAATGGAGCAGGGCAAAGGCTAATAGAGTTCTGCCAAGAGAATGCACTGGTCATAGTAAACACCCTCTTCCAACAACACAAGAGAAACCTCTATACATGGACATCACCAGATAGTCAACACCGAAATCAGATTGATTATATTCTTTGCAGCCAAACTTGCAGAAGCTCTATACAGTTAGCAAAAGCAAGACCGGGAACTGACTGTGGCTCCGATCCTGAACTCCTTATTGCCAAATTCAGACTTAAATTTGAAGAAAGTAGGGAAAACCACTAGACCATTCAGGTATGACTTAAATCGAATCCCTACAATTATACAGTGGAAGTGAGAAATAGATTTAAGGGACTAGATCTGATAGAGTGCCTGATGAACTATGGACAGAGGTTCATGACATTGTACAGGAGACAGGGATCAAGACCATCCTCATGGAAAAGAAATGCAAAAACACAAAATGTCTGTCTGAAGAAGCCTTCAGACAGCAACCCACTCCACTGTTCTTGCCTGGAGAATTCCAGGGACAAGGGAGCCTGGTGAGCTGCTGTCCATGGGGTTGCACAGAGTCGGACACAACTGAAGTGACTTAGCAGCAGTAGCAGCAGCAGTCAAAGCTATGGTTTTTCCAGTAGCCATGTATGGATGCGAGAGTTGGACTATAACGAAAGCTGAGTGCCAAAGAATTGATTCTTTCGAACTGTGGTGTTGGAGAAGACTCTTGAGAGTCCCCTGGACTGCAAGGAGATCGAACCAGTCCATCCTAAAGGAGATCAGCCCTAGGTGATCATTGGAAGGACTGATGTTGAAGCTGAAACTCCAATACTTTGGACATCTGATGTGAAGAGCTGACTCATTTGAAAAGACCCTGATGCTTAGAAAGATTGAAAGCAGGAGGAGCAGGGGACAACAGAGGATGATATGGTTGGATGGCATCACCGACTCAATGGACATGAGATTGAGTAAACTCTGGGAATTGGTGATGGACAGGGAGGCCTGGCGTGCTGCAGTCCATGGGGTCGCAAAGAGTCAGACACGACTGAGCAACTGAACTGAACTGAACAGCCTGGGGGAAGGGATACTATTGACATCTAGTAGGTAGAGGCCAAGGACACTGTTAAACCTCTTACAACACATATGACAGCCCCATGAGGGAGGATTTCCTGGCCCCAAATTGTCAATAGTGCAGAAGTTGAGAAACCCAGTTACATAGGGCGGGATTAGCTTAAGTCTCCTGGATTTGTACATTTTTAACCTGTTTTGTGCTGCACACATTTTTTTTTTGTTGTTGTTCTAAACTTCTTTTATTTATAAAAGATTCAGTGGTGGCAATGAACTTCCAGGACTGGTTTATTGTGTGAGCTTGAGCAAATCACTTCCCTTTTTCCCCAAGTTTCTGGGTCCTCTGGGTGGCTGTGGGGGAAGGTGGGGAGGAGGCTTGTTGCATTAGTTGCTCTCTGAGCTTCCTACCAGGCCCTAGAGTCTAAAGGTCTCTGTTCTTCCCCCTAAAGAAGGTAAATTTCCACTTGGTCAAGCCACTGGGCAGAGTTTTCAAGACTAGCTACTAAAGAGCAGAATGCAAGCTACCTCCCAGGCACAGAGACTACATTTTCTAGGACAGCCCCAATTTCAAACATTCTATCACCCAGAATCCCAGAGGAAATGGATACTCCTGTGTCCCAATATTATTTGGAAAGTGTTCTCCTAACCCTGCTAAGTGCCAGGCACTGTTCTAAGTGTTCTCCGCACATCACTTCATTTAACCCTCACAATGACCCTGCGAGGTAGCACCATTATTATTCCCCTTTACAGATGACAAAACTAGGGATCAGAGGTTAAGTAAACTTGATTAGGGTCTCACAGCCAGCAAATAACAGAGCTGAGATGAAAACCCAGGTCTGCCTCCAGCTAATTGCACCACCTTAGCGACTCCATCTCCTGACTTTTCACACCGTGTCCCAATGTGCCCTGAAGCGATAAGGGGAGAGGAGAGGAGAAACAGGTCCTGCCTCAAATGTTCACCATTTCTTTGTCTTTGGAAGGGTTGTTGTGTGAGCAAGTATTATGAAAAAGGAAACCACTTCCCCGTCCCTATGTCTCTTTTATGTGGCCTCTCAAGAAAATTACCCAGTTCAGAGCTTGGAAAATCTGTTGTGTATGTGAGACATTGGCTGTAGTTCTAGACTTTTCATTTGGCTGCCTTAATTAAAGCCAATAGCCAAATGTCTGTGTGCCGCACCTTGAATTAGAACAGGGCAGACGTGGAGGTGCAGAGGGTCATCTGGGTAGATGTTATACCTTTAGCCTTGGTTCTTTCTTCCCTTCTGGGAATCAGGAAAAATCAAGCCCAGTAGAAAACTCAAAAGATTCTGGTGTCCAGAGGTCAACCCCTTCATTGTACAGGTGAGAATATGGAATCTGAAGTAACTAAGACTTGCCCAGAATCATACAAGCAGGTGGGGTAGGCTGGGGGGCGATTATGATCAGACTTATGTGACCAGGCCAGGAAAATTCTGCATCTCAAGGGGTTCCTCTCAGAGAAGGGACAGAGGATTGCTCCTTCTTTTCAGGACCTAATATTGTATTCGTTGCTCTTTCATTAGGCTATCATTGTTGTTTCCACAAGATCCCTGGGAAACTAAGAATTATTCTACCTTGGAGGGACCTACCAAAATTCAACAGCAGCCATTAACAGTGTCAAATAATCAAACTACAATGACAATACTGTGTGCTATGAGAATCAAATAAGTGGTAAACTCTTTGCTTGTTAAAAGGGGGTGATCCTCTTGGGAAGAGGTATTTGAGCTAATGAGGCTGCCTAAAGGATAATAAGAGAAATGGAGATGCTGTTCCCAGCAGTGAGGATGAAAAGGTGAAAGTGTTAGTCACTCACTTGTGTCTGACTCTTTGCAACCCTATGGGGAGTGGTTGGCCATTCCCTTCTCCAGTGGATATTCCTGACCTAGGGATCAAACTCCACTCTTTCACATTGCAGGCAGATTCTTTACTGTCTGAGCCACCAGGAAGGCCCCAGCAGCAGGGATAGAGCCTAAGTGCAGACATGGAGCAGTAATATACACACAGTTTCAACACACACATACACGAACATTCATTAATTCAACCACTGCTTACTAAGCACCTGCTCTGTGCCATGTCCTGGAGATATTATCCATTTAGGAGTCTTTCTGCCAAGGACCACAAATTTAAAAGAAGGTGAATACGGTCAAACAGCCAATAGCACAGACATTTGGCTATTACTACAGACAGTAATCAGAGAAGGCAATGGCAACCCACTCCAGTACTCTTGCCTGGAAAATCCCATGGACAGAGGAGCCTCGGAGACTACAGTCCACGGGGTCATGAAGAGTCGGACATGACTGAGGACTTCACTTTCATTTTTCACTTTCATGCACTGGAGAAGGAAATGGCAACCCACTCCAATATTCTTGCCTAGAGAATCCCAGGGACGGGGGAGCCTGGTGGGCTACTGCCTATGGAGTCTCACAGAGTCGGACCCGACTGACGCAACTTAGCAGCAGCAGCAGAGGCAGTAATAACGATGGGCATAAAGCAGGGGTGATCTGCCAATTCTATGGTTTCTTCTATATTTTCTGGCATCCTTGCTTCCCTGGTGGCTCAGATGGTAAAGAATCTGCATACAGGGCAGGAGACCCAGATTTGATCCTTGGTCAGGCAGATCCCCTGGAGAAGAGAATGGCTACACACTTTAGTATTCTTGCCTGGAGAATTCCATGGACAGAGAAGCCTGGCGGGCTACAGTTGTTGGGGTTGCAAAGAGTTGGACACGACTGAGCAACTAATACTTTTACTTTCACTTCTTGGGAAGGTGATTTTTAAGGCCCTTGCCGACTCAGATATTCTTTGCTTCTCTACTTAAACTTGATTTAGTTTATCTGGTAGCAGGCACTTCAGAGAGTAGTGCCATTGGATGAAGATCCTTACAGGGCAGCTTGATGGGCCATGGAGCCCAGGCTGCTAGGCCAGTCATGGGGCAAACAAGCTCAGATGGGTTTTGAGAAGCTCAAGGGGAAAGGACAAACCCTTAGGCCAAATAGCTCCTGCTGTCTTGATCAGGGTTACTGATCAAGGTTACTGAAGCCTGGCCTTGCCCTAGGTGACTTCAGTGCCTCCCTATCTGTTCTTGACTAAGATGTAAGAAGATCAAATGGCCTAGGAGAAGTCATATAAATTCCTTTAAGGCGAAACTCAGATAGTAAGTGGAGATAAAGTAAAAGAATATGTGAACTCTTCAACTGTGAAACCAAGATGTCATCTTCATCCTAATCCAGTTCACACAAGTCATAGAGATAAGCTCAAGAAATATGTGCAGTATTTTGTGTGTGATTTATTTGTTCAATTTCAATGTTTTCTTCTTCCATTCTTCATCTCCAAAATTTTCCATAAAGTCCCAGTATACTAAACAAAAAAATCAAAGGGTATACAAATATGAAATTTTCCTTTTTCCTATGATTAAAACTACAAAATTAATTTTTTGGGTATAGGTTCAATGGTGAAATGGGGTATGACTTAGTCCAGTGGGCCTTGGGACTATCCCAGAACTTCCATGGCTATTTCTCCCACCATCTGCAGGAATCTGAGAGATGTCACTTAGAGCATCCTTTCTCTGTCATTGTGGGCCTGCTTACCTTCTATTATAAACAGCAAAATGGAGAGGTGAATTTCACAAGCTGGTTCAAATGAGCCTACTCAGGAGTCTAGAATCTAGGTTCCTTTTCTAGAAGAGACTCTTCATGGGCTTTTACCACATGATGACACAGTGATCTGAGTGTCACAAATCTTTTCCACCATGGATTGCTAGAGGTTTGAAAACAGTGGCTTTGTATCATTTATCTTCCTCTGCTTCCCATCACAGGCTAATTCAGTTTAGATTGAAAACAGATGGTAGGGCTGGCTTTGGGTAAAGTCAGGGATAAGATTCTTCCAGCATCCTGTCCATAACACTGAGCCCAAACATTGAGTGGCTATGTGACTTAAAAAATATTGAAAAACCATCCACACTAGCTATTGTGGCAAGAGGCTTGGAAGGATACTTAATCTCCCATGAAAGGCCTTCTTCTGGAGCTGCCACAAAGTCAACACTGGCTTTGTGCCCAACTCCTGTTGGTGGCAACATCAGTCTGTGTCGGTACCATGTGTAAGGACTGAATATTGAGTTGAGTATCTGCAATCCTGTTGCTCCTTGGAAGAAAAGTTATGACCAATCTAGACAGCATATTAAAAAACAGAGACATTACTTTGTCAACAAAGGTCTGTCTAGTCAAAGCTATGGCTTTTCCAGTAGTCATGTATGGATGTGAGAGTTGGACTATAAAGAAAGCTGAGTGCCAAAGAATTGATGCTTTTGAACTGTGGTGTTGGAGAAGACTCTTGAGAGTCCCTTGGACGCAAGGAGATCCAACCAGTCCATCCTAAAGGAGACCAGTCCTGAATGTTCATTGGAAGGACTGATGCTGAAGCTGAAACTCCAGTACTTTGGCCACCTGATGTGAAGAGCTGACTCATTTGAAAAGACCCTGATGCTGGGAAAGACTGAGGGAGGGAGGAGAAGGGGATGACAGAGGATGAGATGGTTGGATGGCATCACCGACTCAATATTGTAAAGTAATTATCTTACAATTAAAACAAAATATAAATTTAAAAAACTGCAAAAAATTAAAACTAAAAAAAAAAAAGAAAGAAACATAACACCTCCCCCCCAACCCACTGCTGTTCGTCTCTGCTTTGATCTAGTGTCTTCTTATTTACGGTTCTGCTACCAACAAACTTAAATCTCATAAGTTCCCCACTTACATTCTAGGGAGACAAGTTGTGCATCTTAGCTACTTCCCATTGTCCTCTTGAGTACAATTTTTTTTGGTAGGCTATGTCATACAAAGGCCATCCAACAGCTAATACATTGACTATTCTGAGTCAGATGCCCATCCATGACTTAAGAAGTCACCACTCCATTTTTCAATGGGTAGTCTAGGTCCGTTTTCTTCAGCAAGGGACCATGAGAAGGAACTGTGGAGATGTCGGATGTCATAACTGACATGTCTGATCTAAGATTTATGACAGCATAATGGCTGTGGTGGAGAGATAATTAGAAGCCTATCAGACAGCCCTTACATCAGAATGAGTAGCTGGTCATCTGTGTCAGCTTTGCCTGAAGCTGGCCCTAGGCATAGCCCTCAAATTCCATAGCACATACACAGGTCATCTCTGGCTTGGGCTATGTAGGACCACCTCACCCAAGCTTCTCTATTGACAGCAGAGAATAAATGGCTTTTCCCATCTTGGAAGGCTGCCTGGACCCTCCAGAGGGCCTCAGCAGAGCAGCTGTCAGCCTCTACAAAGAAGTAGCTTTGGGCCTGCTGAGTGGGTGGCCACGTGTTGTGTGTCCTTCCTGAGGAACATGCATCGACTTTGTCCTCTGCTATATTTGAACTGTTGAAAGTAGACCCAGCAGGAACTAAGCATCTGCAGTGTTAAGTGGCAACACCAGATCATTACTTTGACTGGCCTGAGGCTTAGAGTGAAACAGGAGCTGAGCCCAGCAGCAGAGACATTCTCAAATTCCTAACTCCCTGGCCACCAGCTTTTTGTTTAGGTGAGCTCCAAAAATAGTGCCCATACCGGGCCACCAACCAGTGGGTATGGGGAAGTGA
Source organism: Aepyceros melampus (assembly GCA_006408695.1). Lineage (NCBI taxonomy): Eukaryota > Metazoa > Chordata > Mammalia > Artiodactyla > Bovidae > Aepyceros > Aepyceros melampus. Next base: position 37,177 of record SJXQ01001548.1, on the reverse strand, counting down.
AATATTCAAGTATATGGAATTCAGCAACCTGGATGAAATGGCATCTTTTCTTTTTTTGGGTCAAAACTGGGGATATATTGGTTATTTCATGTGAATGGAAAAAAACTAGAGCCTGGAGCCTGGAGGAAAAACAGGAAAGGTCTTCTGAGAGAAGCTCAAACTTGGGCTTGAAGGCCAATTTTCCTGGAAACACAGGGCTCACAAGCATATTTCAAGTCAGGAGACTATACATCTTTGACAGGGAAAATTCAACATTTTGTCCATTTGGTTCTATGGGGGAGATGGGAGCAGGCAACAGCAGCTCTCTTGCACTCTAAAAGCTTGTGTTCCCTTATCAGAGTGCATAACCCATTTCTCCCCTGCCCGGTATCTAAGGAGCTGTTTTGAGACAGACATCTGTTCAGCAATCTGAGAGCCCCAGACAGAAGACAGAGACATTCATTTTCCTTTACTTATAGTGCAGAGGCCAGGGAGGACTGACTTCGTGGCAGCATTCCATCCTGGCCTGGATTGCAGTTGATCTGGGAAGAACAATCCTGGATGACACTTAGGCACTATCCAAACAGCCTTGTATTACCAAATGAGTCCCAAAAGCCAGCTAGGAGAATACTTTGGAACCCATAACGGATGTAAGCCAAGAGGCCCTTAATCGGAGGTCTGCTGTTGATGAGGTTACAATGTGGTGAAGTGGAAGAAGGCTCATCCGGGAATCAGGACCTCTGGGTTCCAGCCCACAACTAATTCACTGCATGACCTTGAGCAAATCCATCTCCTCTGAGCCCCCTGTCCACAGTCTCTGCAACTAAGGGTGGAACTAGATGACTTAGGAGTTCCTGTCCAGCTGTGTCGTTCTACAGTTCGAAGATGGGAAAGTTGGTGGTCAAGAGTATCTCTTACAGGGGAAAGCGCCAAACCCAGGGCATAACAAGGCGGTCAGAATTGCTGGTTTGATTTTTGTGTGGGCTGGTTAGTTTTATTGAAAAGTAAATAAACAAAGAAAAATGCCTTTCTCTGGATAGACCTCTCCCTTCATCTCAGCCAGCTATCCTGTTTGGCATAGGGTGGATGAGGTGAGAGAAGGTGAAGCACTTTGTATGAGCCCTGAATACTGCTGAACAAACACTTTGAAACCCAGCCCTATTCAGGCTGGGTCGGCAGCAGTCAGCTTCCTCAAGGTAGGACAGCACTTGCATTATTATAATATCTTTGTTAATATCTTCTTTCTACCTCTTGTGAATCATAGGCAGAGCACAGTGGGTCTTAGTTTGAGCTCTGCATTGGTCAGCTATACAGACAGCAATGTGCTCAGGGCTGATGCTGACCATTGATGAATTGGGGAAGGAGCTTAAGTTTCTCTTGATTGCCCCCTGCCAGAGCCCCAGTTGCAGCTTAGCCCTTGTCCTTTTTCTTCTTTCAACATGACCAAGAATCATGGTTCTTAGCTCTCATCTTGGAAAACAATGGGATGAACTAATCTCAATAAGGAATTGGGTGATGATTCAAGAAAGGATGATAGTCTACCCTTTCAAAGGAGCTGTAATTTAACAAGGACTTCCTTGGTGGCTCAGATGGTAAGGTGTCTGTCTACAATGTGGGAGACCTGGGTTTGATCCTTGGGTCGGGAAGATCCTCTGAAGAAGGAAATGGCAACCTACTCCAGTACTCTTGCCTGGAAAATCCCATGGATGGAGGAGCCTAGTAAGCCACAGTCCATAGGGTCGCAAAGAGTCAGACATGACTGAGCGACTTCATTTCACTTCTTAACTTTACTTCAAGTGCAAATCGTAAAGCTTTCCCAGTGCCCTCAAATCATGTGCCACTTTTAAGACTGATGTATTAGTAGAACGAGATTAAGAAAAAAAGAGAAAGAGATTAGGAAAGGGATGTCAGCATTAAGGCTCTGTCACAGATCAGTCATTGAAGGGGCTGCTGCTGCTGCTGCTGCTGCTAAGTCGCTTCAGTCGTGTCCGACTCTGTGCGACCCCACAGACGGCAGCCCACCAGGCTCCCCCATCCCTGGGATTCTCCAGGCAAGAACACTGGAGTGGGTTGCAATTTCCTTCTCCAATGCATGAAAGTGAAAAGTGAAAATGAAGTCGCTCAGTCGTGTCTGACTCTTCGTGACCCCATGGACTGCAGCATACCAGGCTCCTCCGTCCATGGGATTTTCCAGGCAAGAGTACTGGAGTGGGTTGCCATTGCCTTCTCCGATGGAAGGGGCTAGATAGTGCAAATTCAAAATACGTTGAAAAGCCCAAAGAAAATATGTCTTATAGTTTTCTCATCTGAAAGCATCTAAAGAGTGACAGTAAACTTTTTGTCAGACCCAAATTCTCCTATTACTAATGTCAAGGGTATAAAACATCTTCCCCGTTTCCTGAGACTATCAGTGGAGTCTGCCTTAGGGGTTAGATTTAAAGGTTTCTGGGAAGTTCACTGCTTAAAAATATGATACAAGGGTCTTCTGATTGCTGGAGTTGAACTGACTGCTTTGGCTGGCTAAGTTCTATTCTCTTTCTTTCCTATCTCTCTGTGACAATGAGTGATGGAGTGGAAAGAGTGCTGGACTTGGGTTTGTGCCTTAGTGGAATCTACTTGACCTCTTTAAACTTCATTTTCCTTAATCTGTACGATGCAGGGAATAACTACTTACCTCATAAGTTTGTTTGAGGACGAAATGAGATAATGCATATATAAAGCATCTCGCACAATGTCTGGCATACTGTCAATTCTCAATACACAGTAGATGTTATTAGTTTTAGTGAGGCCTCACAGTGGGGGCCTGGCGCTGTCTGATAGTGCTGGGCACTGGGAGGCAAGACCAGTCCATGGAGAGAAACAGAAAATAGGAAGAGAGGTGAAAGGGCTAGCTTCCTTGATGACCAGCCCTGAGCCCAGGAAACAGGTTTAAAAGAAAAGGTTGCCACAGTCTTCTCTGTAAGTGTGTCCAGAGCAAACCATCTTCCCTCTCGCTTGCTCTCAGAGCACACTGGAACATCTGCCAAACCTGCTGTTTTCCCCAACTCGGCCATTTTCCATTAGTTTGACTCATAAAAATCAGAGCTGACATTTTGAGGGGTTAGCAAGGCCAAGAGCTTTGTCAGTCATGCTTAAGGGGGTATGGCCTTTCATACACTGAGCAAGTATTTAACAGACAATACCACAAATATTGTCAATCCCTCCATTCTCATTTTGTCACGTTACGTGGTGTTATGTGATGCCCTGAGATGAATCATTCAGGCAGCTGCCATACTGCATTAATTGCAGAGGAGCTGGATCTCATACAAGGTGTTCCCAAAGGTTCATTGCTAAAGACTCATCCAGCAGTTCTTTGAAAGGTTGCATTGGGTGACAAGGACACTAAATCCTTCTATGCATTAGAGCTCCAAAAAAGGACAACTGGAAATTACACCATGGTTTTTCTCTCTTTCCTTTCCAGAAGAGAAAATTTATAATTATTCACATGGGCCATTCCCACCCTTTCCTTGATGTTTTCTGGCTTTGAAGGCATTTAAATGCTTGTTCCCTTGTGTTCAAAGTCTTACACCACAATTTCTTTATGAAAACAATATGCTTTTAAATTAATTCTAAATAAAAATGAATATATCACTGGAAGACCATCCTCATGTAAAGTATCCCAGAATTAAAATGAATTCAATAACCTCTAACCTCTAACCCAAGCTCCAATCTCATATTTCAAGCTACTTGGAGACCATCTCTACTTGGACGTTCCATCTTCACCTCAGACTCCCTACGTCCAAAACCAAATGCTTCACCTTTGCTCCAAATCATCTCCTCTTTCAGCTTTTTTTAATTTCAGTTGAGGGCAATACCACGACCCCATCATCAGACCTAGAAAACTTGGAGTCATCCTAGATTCCTTTCTTTCCTTCATCTGCCCTTTCATAGATGTCTAAGTTCTGATAGTTCTGCCTTTGACTTGCTTTTGAATTAGGCTTTGATTTACTCTGCCTCTGTATTCCCAATGTCACCACCTCAGTTCTGGTTTTTGTCACATCATGGCTGGATTCCTAGAAGAGCCCACTCAGTGGTCTGATTTCATGCTACCCATTCCATTGGCTACTGCCCAATCCTTCAATAAGCCTGCTTTCAGCATGTCATACCTGTGCTCAAAATTCTACAAGAGTTGCCTTGTACTTATTGAATCAAGTCTAAATTAACCTATCATTCAAGAACCATCTATTATTTCAGAGTATAAACCTACTGCTCCAGCCACGGTTCCGGCTTCACTGTGTCTGTATAAACCACAAACCACCCACATTCTTGCTTCTGGGTCTTGGTGTGCACGCCCCATCCATCTCCTCCGATTTACAAATCCTTCCATTTTTAGGGCCTATGTCAAGTTCCACTTCCTCTATCAAGCTCTCTCTGACTTCTCAGGCAGACATGGTGTACCTTCCATGTCTGTTGCCTACGCCACAATATGTTAGCAACATGATAGGAATGAAAAAATACTGACAGAGTCAGGGTGCTAGTCTGGGCCTTGCCTCTGGCTCATTATGTAGCATAGGGCAAGTCTGTCTCCTTCTCTGAGCCTTGGTGTCTTTCTGAAGTAAGATGAGAAAGTGAAATGACAATGTTTCTTGAATACCAGTCATTTGTGTAGCATCTTCATGTTTGCTGTATCTGCAACCTGCCTCTACTTTTACTTACTTAAAATTTTTCTATCTTGTTTTTTCACCTAAATACATTTTTTAAAACTATGGCAAAACATGCATAACATAAAATTTGCCTTTTAAACATTACAGTGCACAGCTCAATGACATTAAGCACATTGACAATGTTGAGCAATCATAACCATCATTCACCTCCAGAAGCTTCCCATCTTGCAAAACGAGAAGCCCACTTTATTAAACACTAATTCCCCAGTCCCCTTTCCCCCAAGCCCTGGCATCTACCCTTCTATTTTCCATATCTCTGAATTTAACTACTCTAGGTACCATATTTAAATGAAATCATACAGTATTTATTCTTTTGTGTCTGGCTTATTTCACTTAGCATAATGTCTTCCAGGTTCATCCATGCCACAGCACATGCCAGAATTAAATGCATTTTTAATAAAAAGAAACTATCATATTATTAAAACTTTAGTTTTATGAAGTAGCTCTATTTTTTCTAATATACACTGAGATAAATATAAAATAATTACAAAAACGTTTGTGTGCCTCTGTGGTGTGCCCCTTACTCTTCAGGAAACACCTGACTTAATCATCTTCACAGGCCCATCCAGCATATGGCTAGTTGGAGCAGTGCTTTTCAAACATGGCTGACTGTCAGAATTTCTCAGGTGGCTGTGAGGAGAGACCTGAGTCCTATCCCAGACCTACTGAATCAGAATGTCTGGAGATCACTAGGAGTCTGTGTGTTAAGTTCCCGAAGCATTCATGACGATCAACCAGATCTGGAGCCACTGCTCCATGACTAACTTGAGGGCAGGGCTCCAAGTCTGTCTCTTCTTTACTTTTCTGATGGCACAGTGCTGGTCATAGTGGTCAAAGTCAAAAGTCAGGTATTGACTGAATAATTGAGAATGCCATAAAAAAGGTGGAGAGGAGAGATTTTCAATGAACTTCTTCCATTTCAGCAGTGTTCCCCCTACCAAGTTCTTTGTACACCAGGAGGAGTGACACCCTACCTTCCAGAGTTGCTGTGACTTAAATTAGATAACATGTGGGAAAACAATGATAGTTACTATGAACATTTCTTATACACTTCCTGTGAGCCCAGCATCATGCCAGTAGCTGTGGAAGATAGGCAAGAAATTTAAAACATTATTCCTTTCTCTCACAGAGCTCAGGATCTGCTTGAAGAAACCAAACTAACCCAGATGGAACAAGTGAGGAGCAGTGACTTCTGAGAAATTCAAGCCAGTGCACTCTGGGCAGGCTTCATGGGTAAGACTCAAGTAGAGCCCCGAAGGAAAAATAGGACTTAGAGGGAGAGAGACAGGAGAGGCCAAAACATTCCAAGTGAAGGGAACGGCATCAGATGTGGCTGAAGTGGTTACCCATGTGGTGTATTTGAGTTGGCCCAATAAGTCTTGTCTCATCACACAACACCCCGAAATAACTCTGGAAATTTGACTGTTTAGAATTCTATTTCTTAGGATGGCCCTTCTGGAAATGCAAACACACCTGGGCTCGTTTGTGTATGATCTCACTTACACCTTAGTGTACATTACTTAAATCAAAATGCTTTCTCTCCAACATCTGCACAAGATGGGTGGGCTGATGGATGGAATTCTGATTGGTGGAGGTGCAGGAAAGGGTCATTTGGGGGTCTTAGGAACAGTTTCAGCTGGGAATCCAGAAAGCAGTGCGGGGGCCTGGGGAGGGTGACAGGTATCAGGGTATCAGGTATCATTGTCAGAGATGACATCATCTTAAATATGAGGAAGAGGACAAGTTCTAACCAGAATCTATTTCAAATGACTTCTTCTGTTGGTGTGTTTGGAGGCTTTTGCAAACCAGGATAACGTGCAGATTTATATGAGAAAAGCATGGAACTTCCACATTGGACAAATGAAGATTTGTCACAGCTGGGTAATTCCATTTGATGAGCATTTGGGAAGACAGACAGTGACAATCATGGTGATGTGGTTCTTTGGAACTAAGGGTGTAACAGGCTCTCTTCTTCCATTTCATACCCAGGGTCTCCCTTCCAGTCCTTTTACAGTTTGACTCCTGGGCTTGGCCTCAGGTTAGACAAAAGTTTCCTTTGCAAAGACTATTTTCTCTTCCAGAGTCTGCTGCTCTCAGCAGAGCTTGTTTTTTGAAGAGTTGTGATTAAAGATAGAGGCTGTTTCTCTTCCTCCTCTGGACTCTGAGGAAGCTGGTCTCCCCCACAGGGCCACACTTGGGGCATCTCTTCCTGGCCAGCCCCCCATTCCCTGAGCCATTACATCAGTTATCTGAGTCAGGCAGCTAGCCTTTGTTTGGCTTGGCAGGTCCCTGACTAACTTAGGCAAAGATATTTAGGAAAATGCTAGAAAAAAAGACTTGACGATAGACCTTCAGGAATGAGCTTATGACAGGTAAGCCTGTCCATCTTTCCTTTATTTTACTATTTTCTTCACAGAACCAGCATCACCCTATCTATGGGATTCTTTGTTTTTCTTGCTCTAATTAGACATGTTCATAATCAGTCACTGAGTTAATTCACAGATTTTTCCTTCAGAACCCACATTGTGCTAAGCTCTGTATGGCAGACAGGAAGTAGAATGTGGGACTGTATCTTCAGAGAAAATATCTCTCTCCACTGCACCACCCCCCACCGCCTCCACAACGCCACACACAGAGAGAAAACATTGAGTTCCCAAGATGAGGTGGCAGAAGGTTAAGGTCAAAATTATTGTTGGGGAGGAGCAATCAGTATCAACACAATTTGGGAAAGGAAGAATGAGATCCAGGAGGGGAAATGGTCCAGCAAGTCTTTCAGTAAGAAGTGGCTGTGAGCTGCATTTGGAAAGTGTATTTAGATAAGTTTTATCATCCTATCACCTCTGAGTGAAAAATCTCAAATAATTTCTCCAGGATCATAGCCTGGCATAGGTCCTGCCTTTCCCCTCCAACACCAACTCTTAATGTTCTGCTATATAAGCTTCCTCACCCATTCCCATTTACTTCTGGTCTCTTGAGCATCCCAACTCATTAATGCCTTGCTTTTCTTTATGCTCCTCCACTCCTTTTCACCCCTCCAATTCTCCAATGTTATCCATTCCCCACCAAGTTCAAAATCACTTCACCCTGGACCCCTCCCTGCCAACATACATCCAGTTATGTCTCCCTCCCTTGAACTTCTTCAACAGATAAGGCATGTCTCTCTCATTTGATACACCATATACAATCATGTTTTGTAATAGTGAATGATGGGATGTTATAGAATGCAACAAAAGAGGTTCTAAGAGGGAAGGCATGACAATAAATGCCTAAATTACAAAAAGAGAAGAAGCTCAAATAAACAATTAACTTGACACCTCGAGGAACTAAGAAAAGAACAAACTCAGTGCAAAGTTAGTTGCTGTTCAGTTGCTCCGTCGTGTCTGACTATTTGTGACCCCATGGACTGCAGCACACTAGGCTTTGCTGTCCTTCACCACCTTCCGGAGCTTGCTCAAACTCATGTCCATAGATTCAGTGATGCCATCCAACCATCTCATCCTCTGCCATCCCCAAAGTTACTAGAAGGAAACTAATAATAAAGATCAGAGCAGAAATAAATGAAATAGAAACTAAAAGGACTATAGGAAAGATCTACGAAACTTAAGAGCTGGCTTTTTGAAAAGATAAACAAAACAACAAAACTTTAGTTAGATTTAAGACGCTTACTCCTTGGAAGAAAAGTTATGACCAACCTAGATAGCATATTCAAAAGCAGAGACATTACTTTGCCAACAAAGGTCCATCTAGTCAAGGCTATGGTTTTTCCTGTGGTCATGTATGGATGTGAGAGTTGGACTGTGAAGAAGGCTGAGCGCTGAAGAATTGATGCTTTTGAACTGTGGTGTTGGAGAAGACTCTTGAGAGTCCCTTGGACTGCAAGGAGATCCAACCAGTCCATTCTGAAGGAGATCAGCCCTGGGACTTCTTTGGAAGGAATGATGCTAAAGCTGAAACTCCAGTACTTTGGCCCCCTCATGCAAAGAGTTGACTCATTGGAAAAGACTCTGATGCCAGAAGGGATTGGGGGCAGGAGGAGAAGGGGATGACGACAGAGGATGTGATGGCTGGATGGCATCACTGACTCGATGGACGTGAGTCTGAGTGAACTCTGGGAGTTGGTGATGGACAGGGAGACCTGGCGTGTTGCGATTCATGGGGTCGCAAAGAGTCGGACATGACTGAGCGACTGAACTGAACTGAACCAAGACTAAATCACGAAGAAATAGAAAATCTGAACAAATTACTAGTTAGGACATTGAATCAATAATCAAACACTCCCAATAAAGCTAGGGACCAGATGGTGTCATGGGTGAATTCTACCAAACATTTAAAGAAGAATTAATACCAATTCTTCTCAAACTCTTAAAAAAAGAAGAGAATGCTTCTAAACTCATCTTATGAAGCCAGCATTACTTTGATATCAAAATCAGACAAAAACGCCACAAGAGAAGAAAAATATAGGTCACCATCCCTAATGAATACAGATGCAAAAATTCTCAACAAAATATTAGCAAACTGAATTCAGCAACACATTAGAAAGATCATACATTATGATCAAGTGAGGTTTACTCCAAGGGTGCAAGGCTAGTTTAACATCTGTAAGTCAATCAATGTGATACACCATATTAACAAAATGAAAGATAACAATCATATGATCATCTCAATAGATACAGGAAAAGTATTTGACCAAATTCAACATCCTTTCATGATTAAAAAACTTTCAAATCACTGGGTATAGAGGGGATTATCATAGTATAATAAATGTAGGTTATATATGATAAGATCACATCATACACAATGGTGAAATGCTGAAAGCTTTTCCTTTAAGATCAGGAACAAGATAGAGATACCCACTCTCAACACTTTTATTCAACATAATACTGGAAGTCCTAGCCAGAGCAATTAGGAAAGAAAAAGAAATAAAAGGCATTCAAATCAGGAAGGAGAAAGTAAAACTGTCTCTGTTTGCAGATGATATGGTATTATACATAGAAAACCTCAAAGACTCCATCAAGAAATTGCTAGAATAAATAAATTCAGTAAATTTGTAGGATACAAAATCAATACATAAAAATCAATTGCATTCTATACATTAATAATGAACTACAAGAAAGAGAAATTGAGAAAACAATCTCATTTACAATTGCATAAAAAGAATAAAATACTTAGAAATAAATTTAATCAAAGAGGTGAAAAATCTGTACACTGAAAATTATTAGACATTAAAGATGAAATTGAAGAAGACACAAATAAATGGAAAGATATCCCATTCTCATAAATTGGAAGAATTAATATTGTAGAATGTTCATACTACCCAAAGCAATCCATAGATTCAATGCAATCTTTACTAAAATTCTAATGGTATATTTCACAGAAATAGAAAAAAATCCTAAAATTTGTATGCAACCACAAAATACCCAAATAGCCAAATCAAGCTTGAGAAAGAAGAATAAATCTGGAAGCATCATAGTTCCTAATTTTAAACTATATTATAAAGTTATAGTAATTAAACAGTATAGTATTGTCATAAAAACAGACATGGATCAATGAAAGAAAATAGAGAGCCCCAAAACAACCCCATGCCCATATGATCAATTAATTCATGACAAAGGAGGCAAGAATACAAAATGAGGAAGGGATAATAAATGGTGTTGTTCAAACTGGACAGCCACACACAAAACAATGAAGCTGGACCTCATCTTACATCATACACAAAAACAATTCATAATAGATTAAAGACTTGAATTATAGAAACCCTATAACTCTGAAACCCTAAAACTCTTAATAGAAAAAGATCCTTGAGATTGGTCTTGTCAATAATGTTTTGGATATGACACCGAAAACACAGACTACATCAAACTAAAAATCTTCTGCACAGAAAAGGAAACCATCAGCAAAATGAAAGACAACCTAAAGAAAGGGGGAAATGTTTGCAAATTATATATCTTATAAAGTGTTAATAGCCCAAATATTTAAACTCCTACAACTTTATGGCAAAGCAAACAAACAAAAACTGGATTAAACAATGAGCAGCAAAACTGAATAGACATCTTCCCAAAGAAAACATACAGATAAACCAACAGATACATGAAAAGGTGCTCAACATCACTAATCATCAGGGAAATGCAAATCAAAGCTATTATGAGGTACCACCTCACACTTCTTAGAAAAGCTATCATCAAAAAGACAAGAGACAAGTACTGGTGAGAATGTGGACAAAAGGGAACACTTGTTCACTGTTGCTGGGAATATAAATTGGTGCAGGCACTATAAAAATGGTGTGGTGGTTCCTCAAAAAATTATAAATGGAATTACCATAGATTCAGCAATCCCACTTCTGGGTATATATCCAAGGAAATGAAAACAGGATATCAAAGAGATATATGCACAGCATGTTCAGTTCAGTTCACTCACTCAGTCATGTCCAACTCTTTGCAACCCCATGGACTGAACATGCCAGGCTTCTCTGTCCTTCACCAATTCCCAGAGCTTGCTCTAACACATGTCCATCGAGTCGGTGATACTATCCAACCATCTCATCTTCTGTCGTCCCCTTCTCCTGCCTTCAATCTTTCCCAGCATCAGAGTCTTTTCCAATGAGTCAGTTCTTTGCATCAGGTAGCCAAAGTATTGGAGTTTCACCTTCAGCATTAGTCCTTCCAATGAATATTCAGCACTGATATCCTTTAGGATGGACTGGTTTGATCTCCTTGCAGCCCAAAAGACACCCATGTTCAATGCAGTATTATTCACAATAGCCAAGATATGGAAACAACTTAATTGTCCATTGATGGATGAATAGGTAAAGAAAATGTGGCATATATAAATGATGGAATATTATTCAGCCACGAGAAAGAAGGAAATCCTGCCATTGTGACAATATGGATGAACCTTGAGGGCATTATGGCAAGTGAAGTAAACAAGTAGAGAAAGACAAATACTGCATGATATCACTTTCATGTGGAATCCAAAGAGAAAGGTCAGACTCTTAGAGAGTAGAAAAGTGGCTGCCTGAGGCTGAGAGGTGCGGGAAGCAGAGAGACGTTGGTAAAAGGGCACCGACTTTCAGCTGTAAGGTAAAGTCTGAGGATCTAACATTATATACGGTGAATTTGGTTCATAACACTGCATTGTATATTTGCTAAGAAAATAGAGATCAAATATTCTACCCCCTAAAAAGACACATATCTGAGGTGATGGATATGTTAATTAACTATTAATAGATGCTGGGAATCCTTTCACATTGTATATATATATAAAATCCTCATGATGTATACTTAATTATACCTCAATGAAGCTGAAAAAAAAATAAAAAGCAATTTTCCCCCAGCCAAAAAAACC
>SJXQ01001548.1:11029-24991 GCA_006408695.1 Aepyceros melampus | reverse complement strand
AAGCTTTTTGTAATCATCATTGCATTTGATCAGCAGAACAATCCTGTCAGGAAGATGCAATCATTATCCTTGTTTTACAGCTGAGGGAATCAATGCTTGCTGTGGTTCACTTGGCCAAGGCTGTACAGTCAATAAATGATGAAGCTTGCCTTCTCACTGCCTCTCACATGGGTATGAAGAGGTACATCATAAGCAAGCACTCTTACACAAATTTGTCAACGTTTAAAAGGAGAAATAGAGGGGGGAATAATTTAAATCAAGTGGGCAATTCTATTCACCACCCAACTCAATAAGCTTTGGTCTGGAGTTAATGTGAACTGGAAGATGTGAATCCTTCAGCTGGTGTTGGTTCTGGTTTGCCTCTCATTGTGTGATTATCATGCTTAAATATATATGCTTTACAAATTCAATAGGGCCCCAGAATGCAAGTTAATAAGCTTGGTTCTTGACTAGAGAAAGACTGATCCTGTATAAAGTTGGAGGGAAAAATTAAAACAAATCCATGTCGGACTTACTGAAAAATGTCTGTCTCCAATGTAGCACATTTCAAAGGAATTTCTGAGGGGTATTTTGTTTATAAATTATTATTATTTTTGCTCACCAGGATCCTAATCCCTCATAAGATAGGATTTCCCCATACTTGTGTCATTTCCTCAACTGGTGTGAAAACTTGGTGTGAGTAGAGCCTGTATTATAAACTTCTTGGTATTTCCCCATAGTGCTCAGCAATGTAACTTGAAAATAATAAGAGCTGAACAAGTCGATATTGAAGATTATTTATTAGACACATTTTCACAGTTTAAGGTTTAAGGTTCTTGAGATCTCCCCAAACTCCTCAGAAAATGGAAGGGAAGATTTGTGCTATCACACATATCCCATGACTTGTTGGCATCCTTGGTGCTATTTCTAGAGATGGAATCCGTCTGTTCCCATCCTTAGCTGGATCAACTGAGCACCTGGCGGTTTCCTACTGATGCCTGTTCAGCTGTCACCTTCAAACTCCTGATTCTGTTTGCTCAGTGTGTCCCTAGATCAAGCCTGACTATTTTGGATCTAAGCTACAGCTGTCGGCGTTTCAGGCGTACCTCACGTATTTCTAGAATTAGTTGGAAATATTTGAAGCCTGAAAAAGTAACTATAATGTTCTGAGTATGAAGAAAATATTTAGGCAAGTATCAACTGGCAGCACATAAGGCTAACTAAGAAGAATTGAGTCCCTGGTGATAAAATGAGAACAACATAGTCAAGCCATCTTGGGTTACTTGCATTTTAGTAGCATGGGGTGAGTTACTAAAGTATTTATGTTATTTTTATTAGCATGTGATTAAGGAATTGACCAAGTGTGAGGCTGTTTGCTATAAATGTGAAAAGACAGATTGATTGGACACATTTGCTTTGCTCTAACAAACAGTAATCATAATTCTTCAATTTAAAAAGGCATTCTGGTTATACACACATCCAAGGGATGCTTTGAAACTCAAGTTGTACCTCTTGACGTCATCCTTTTTAATTTTTGATAATAGTTTCTGCTCTCCAATCTGATAAGGTACAGTATTGACCTGGAACAATTATACTGTGGCTTGGTACCAAATTATTAACATATGATTAGTCCTCATGGAGGAAGAGTAGAGAGCAAAAGGAAAAGTAGAGAATAAATTTTATGGACTAACTAGGCACCAAGGCAAGACGAAGTGATAGAGACTTTTTCAGTTTCCAAGATCGGATTAAATTTGTGATTTAATATAGGTCAGATAAATCATCTATTCTCTTACATTTAACAGGTATTTTGGATTCCTGTATTTGGGTGTGTTAGGAAGAGGTGTCAAATCCCTCTTCAATTTTGCCTTTTAACAGTGTTATCTTTAAACAATTTTGCTTTTGTAACGTGTAATGAAAAAACAGCCCTAAAAATAATCCACAAACCCTCTGTCATTGAGATCCTCTGAATAAAAGCTATTAGTGGAACTAAAGGCTCTGGAGATAGAGGAAGTGACTGTGGTGTTGGTGAGAAAAAGACCATGGGCTCAGTCCTTGAAAGGATCTATTATTTCACTGTCTGTGTTTATAGACTGTTTTCCAAATGATTCTGATGCAAGTTGTCCAAGGACCCCACACAGAAATACTATCTTAGAGACTAAACATAGTCATGTTCATAGTCTAGAGAAAATTAAGACCTTAAAAGTTGTTGCCTTTAGATTCTTTTTTAATTTTACTTTTCATGGGGATATGTGCCTTGTGATAATTCTAATCTTGCTTCCTTCTAGCCAATAAATTATTGATAAAGAGACCACTGAATTAGATCATGTGTTGGAGAACTTGAAAACTTACATTTCCATCCCTAGCACTGATTTGCAGTCTAATCTTGACTTAATCAGTTAGTTATGTTCTCCTTTTGTAAATTGAAAGTCCATCGAAGAAACATCTGGTAAGTTTTGGATGAAAAGCACTGAGAAACTGCTTGTATAACACGATGAGTTTTTTCCCCTCTACCTAAGGTTGCCAGATTTAGAAGGGAAAAAAAGACGCCTAGTTAAAATTGAATTTCGGATCAACAATGACTTTTTTTGGTATAAGTGTGTCCCATGCAATACTTGGGATATACTTATACCAAAAAAATCTTTCGGTACCTTAAATTCATATTTTAACTGGGCATTCTGTATTTTATCTGGCAACCTCATTTCTGCTACCACCCTTTTCCTGGAGCCCATGCTATCCAAGACTTGGGCAACAGAAGACAGCATTTTGTAACTCAAGGCCAGGGAGGAAATGATCACTCATTTAACATAATATAGTACAGTAGAAACACTAGAGATTAACCTACCAGTAGAGTATCTTCTGGTGAGGAGGAGTAAAAAGCTAATGTGGGGGATTGGAGGGGAGGCCAGAGAGTGCTTGGCAAACACATATATGAAATCCCAAAGAATGTCCAATCAATTATTCAAAGAATATGACCCGATTTGCTTTTTATATAGCTACAGGAAAAAAATAGAGAGCATCAGTATGAACAAAGCTAGTGGAGGTGATGGAATTCCAGTTGAGCTGTTTCAAATCCTGAAAGATGATGCTGTGANATTGGGGGCAGGAGGAGAAGGGGACGACAGAGGATGAGATGGCTGGATGGCATCATTGACTTGATGGACATGAGTTTGAGTAAACTCTGGGAGTTGGTGATGGACAGGGAGGCCTGATGTGCTGCGATTCATGGGGTCGCAAAGAGTCGGACACAACTGAGTGACTGAACTGAACTGAAAGTCTTCTTCAAACAGAGGCTTCTGTCAGTTTCTACTGCTGCCGCCAAATGGAATGAAGTATTTCTGTACCAAAGAGCACAATCTTTGGAATCACAACTTGACTCTTTTATTAACTCCTTTATCCATCCACAATCGTGAGTCAAGAATTTAGATTGCAAAATTCACTGTACTCTCTGGATTCCACAGAATTTTCTCCCCCAGGTCAGATTTTGCAAGGGGCTCTCAGCTTATGCTATGTGGTCCTGTTTTAGAAAACTTAGCTCAAGTCCTTTTTTTCCCCAAAGGCATGAGTCTTTCTTCCTTGCATCTCCTATCAGTCTTCATCTCCTAGTTCACTTTTCCTGCCTCAAGCTCTCCAAGAGCCAATGTATCTCTTTGCTATCATTCTGATCTTCCTGCCCAAATACGGATTTGCGATGGCAAAACTGCTTTGCTCTGAATACAGCCAAACAGGGGTATTTGGAGATCATAGGTAACTGATGATGGTGATGATGGTTTCAAAAATTAAAAACACTTTCTTCTTGATAAAAAGAAGTTACGCGCATTGTTTACAAAGTCAAAACATATATAAAAGAAAGGAAAATAAATATTCTTAATCACAAGACTCAGAAATAACCACTCTGAACATTTTAGTGAACAGTTTTCAATATTCATTCATTTGTTCATTCATTTCCTTCAAAAAATATTTATTAGCACCTACTAGGAGCTAAGCGCACTCCAGTACTCTTGCTTGGAAAATCCCATGAATGGAGGAGCCTGGTAGGCTGCAGTCCATGGGGTCGCGAAGAGTCAGACACGACTGAGCGACTTCACTTTCACGCATTGGAGAAGGAAATGGCAACCCACTCCAGTGTTCTTGCCTGGAGAATCCCAGGGACGGGGAAGCCTGGTGGCCTGCCATCTATGGGGTCGCACAGAGTCGGATACGACTGAAGCGACTTACAGCAGCAGCAGCAGGAGCTAAGCGGCTTCCCCGGTAGTGCTGCTGCTGCTAAGTCGCTTCAGTCATGTCCGACTCTTCACGATCCCATGAACTGCAGCCCACCAGGCTCCTCCATCCATGGAATTTTCCAGGCAAGAGTACTGGAGTGGGGTGCTATCGCCTTCTCTGCCAGTAGTGCTAGTGGTAAAGAATCTGTCTGCCAGTGCAGAAGACCTAAGAGATGTGGGTTTGATCCCTGGGTTGGGAATATCCCTTGGAAGAGGGCATGGCAACCCACCCCAGTATTCTTGCCTAGAGAATCTCATGGATAGATGAGCTTGGTGGGTTATATCCATAGGGTTGCAAGGAGTTGGACACATCTGAAGGGACTTAGCATGCATGCACACACTAGGAGCTAAACACTGTTTTAGATTCAAGAGATACATCAGTAAAGTAGAAAAACAAAACTTCTACCCCCTTGACCACCTGCACACATAAACACATATAATTTTACATTAAATTTACATATAATTTTACATCATACTATATATGTAATTTTGTAACCTACTCTTTCATGTAATAATGTATTGTGGACCTCTTTATATATATCAATAAATATTGATTTATGCCATCCCTTTAATGTCTCCCCGGCATATTATGTAGCATGTATGTAGCATAAATTATTTAGTCATCTCTCTGAAGACATTTATTTCCAATATATAGTGTTATAAAAATTCTATGATGAGCATTCTTATATGTGTATATCTCTACGTGCTTGTCCAGTCATCTCATTAGGGTAAATTCCTGGGTTTACTCTTACATACTTGCTGTTTCTTCTCAGTTGTTTTGCTGTCTTTCTCTGTTTGACCTCTAAATGTTAAAATATCCCAAGGCTAAAGGCTTAGTCGTCTTTTCTAGCGTCACTGTGCCCTAGATTATCTCATACATTCTTATGACTTTAAACAGTATCTATATGCAGGTTACTTTCAAATTTATCTCTACAATCTTGACATCACCTCTTGAACTTTAGACTCGTATATCCACTGCCTTCTTGGAATATCTGTTTGTATATCTGTCACAGAATCTTAAATGTAATGTGACCAAAAGAGAACTCTTAATTTCACCCCAAAATATACTCCTATCTTGGTCTTCCATACTTTAGAAAGTGGCATCATCATCCACATAGTTACTCCAGCTCCAAATAAGGCATCAATCTGATTTCTCCTCTTCTCCTTAACCTCAGCCCCCATATAACGAATCTTTCAAGTCTTTTCAGTCTCTCTTCAAAATAGAGTTCAAATCTGCCCCTTTCTCTCTATATGTATTGCTATATTCACTTGTTAGCATCTTAATCCAAGTTCAAATTGGAAAATCCCATGAATGGAGGAGCCTGGTAGGCTGCAGTCCATGGGGTCGCGAAGAGTCAGACACGACTGAGCGACTTCACTTTCACGCATTGGAGAAGGAAATGGCAACCCACTCCAGTGTTCTTGCCTGGAGAATCCCAGGGATGGGGAATTGGGGATGTTGGCAATTTGATCTCTGGCTCCTTTGCCTTTTATAAATCCAGCTTGAACATCTGGAAGTTCACGGTTCACGCATTGTTGAAGCCTGGCTTGGAGAATTTTGAACTGCTCCTTTCTCTCTATATGTACTGCTATATTCACTTGTTAGCATCTGAATCCAAGCCACTAGAGCCTGTCACCCAGGCCACTGCATTGTCCACCTAACTGAGCTTTCCAAGTCCCTTGTTGTTCCTCTACCATCTTTTATTTACACAGTACCTGAAGTTACTTTTAAGGATATAAGTGAGATCTTGTTGCTTCCATGCTTAAAACCTTCTCATAGTTACAAATCACACTCAAGATTGAACAAAAACTCATCTCCCAAAGGATAAACCCAAAGAAATCCAGGCAAACATACATAGTCAAACTTATGGTAACTAAATACAAAGAAAAAATCTTGAATGCAGCTAGAGATAAATGATACCTTAACTATAAGGGAAAAACAATTCCAATGTGTGTGGATTTCTCCAGAACCTACAGAGGTCACAAGGAAGTGGCAAATATTTTTCAAGTGCTGAAAGAAAAGAACTACCAACACAGAATTCTACATCCAACAAAAGTATCCTGCAGGAAGTCTCAGATGAAGAAAAGTTAAGAGAATTTGTCACTAGTAAGCCAACCCTTCAGTTCAGTTCAGTTCATTTATTCAGTCGTGTCCGACTCTTTGTGAACCCATGGACTGCAGCATGCCAGGCCTCCCTGTCCTTCACAAACTCCTGGAGCTTGCTCAAACTCATATCCATCAATTTGGTGATGCCACTCAACCATCTCATCCTCTGTTGTCCCCTTCTCCTTCTACCTTCAATCTTTCCCAGCATCAGGTTCTTTTCCAGTGAGTCAGTTCTTCACATCAGGTGGCCAAAGTATTGGAGCTTCAGCTTGAGCATCAGTCCTTCCAATGAATATTCAGGACTGGTTTACTTTAGGATTGGCTGGTTGATCTCCTTGCAGTCTAAGAGACTCTCAAGAGTCTTCTCCAACACCACCGTTCAAAAGCATCAATTCTTTGCTGTTCAGCTTTCTTTATGGCCCAACAGTCACATCCATACATGACTACTGGAAAAACCATAGCCTTGACTAGACAGACTTTTGTCAGCAAAGTAATGTCTCTGCTTTTTAATATGCTGCCTAGGTTAGTCATAGCTTTTCTTCCAAGGAGCAAGCATCTCTTAATTTCATGGCTGCAGTCACCATCTGCAGTGATTTTGGAGTCCAAAAAAATAAAGTCTGACACTGTTTCCACTGTTTCCCCTCTAATTGCCATGAAGTGATGGGACCAGATGCCATGATCTTCGTTTTCTGAATGTTGAGCTTTAAGCCAACTTTTTCACTTTCCTCTTTTACTTTCATCAAGAGGCTTTTTAGTTCCTCTTCACTTTCTGCCATAAGGGTGATGTCATCTGCATATCTGAGGTTAGTGATATTTCTCCTGGCAATCTTGATTCCAGCTTGTGCTTCTTCCATCCCAGCATTTCTCATGATGTACTCTGCATATAAGTTAAATAAACAGGGTGACAATATCAGCCTTGACGTATTCCTTTTCCTATTTGAAACCAGTCTGTTGTTCCATGTCCAGTTCTAACTGTTGCTTCCTGGCCTACATACAGATTTCTCAGGAGGCAGGTCAGGTGGTCTGGTATTCCCATCTCTTTCAGAATTTTCCACAGTTTATTGTGATCCACACAGTCAAAGGCTTTCAATAAAGCAAAATTCGATGTTTTTCTGGAACTCTCTTGCTTTTTCTATGACCCAATGGATGTTGGCAATTTGATCTCTGGCTCCTTTGCCTTTTATAAATCCAGCTTGAACATCTGGAAGTTCACGGTCCACACATTGTTGAAGCCTGGCTTGGAGAATTTTGAGCATTACTTTGCTAACATGTGAGATGAGTGCAACTGTGCAGTAGTTTGAACATTCTTTGGCATTGCCATTCTTTGGGATTGGAATGAAAACACCTTTTCCAGTCCTGTGGCCACTGTTGAGTTTTCCAAGTTTGCTGGCATATTGAGTGCAGCACTTTCATAGCATTATCTTTTAGGATTTGAAATAGCTGAACTGGACTTCCATCACCTCCACTAGCTTTGTTTGTAGTGATGCTTCCTAAGGCTCACTTGACTTTGCACTCCAGGATGTGTGGCTGTAGGCGAGTGATCACACCATCGTGATTATCTGGGTCATGAAGATCTTTTTTGTACAGTTCTTCTGTGTATTCTTGCCACCTCTTCTTAATATCTTCTGCCTCTGTTAGGTCCATACCATTTCCATTGTTTATTGTGCCTATCTTTGCATGAAATGCTCCCTTGGTATCTCTAATTTTCTTGAAGAGATCTCTAGTCTTTCTCATTCTATTGTTTTCCTCTACTTCTTTGCATTGATCACTGAGGGAAGCTTTGCTATCTCTCCTTTAAGCCAACCCTTAAAGAATGGTTAAAGGGGGAATTCCCTGGTGGTCCTGTGGTTAGGATTTAGGGCTTTCACTGTGGAGGGCCCAGGCTCAATCCCTCCTCAGGGAACTAAGATCCCACAAGCAGTGTGGAGCAGCCACAAAAAGAATGGTAAAGGAAGTTTTTTAGACAGAAAGAAATAATAAAAGAAGGAATCATAGAATATCAGGAAGGGAGGAGCAACAAAGAACAAAATATGGGTAAATACAATAGGCTTTCCTTTGTCTCTTGAGTTTTCTAAATTATGTTTGATGATTGAAGCAAAAGGTAAAAACATCTGATGTTTCTCAATGCATGTAGAGGAAATATTTGAGACAATTATTTATATACTGTAAACTGAGGGGGAGGGGGTCATAAAGAGAAGCAAAAATTTTATAGTTTCCTCTAGTAGATAAATGGTGACATCAATAGACTGTGATAAGTTATGTATATAGCTATCCAAAGGGATACATTTAAAAAATCTATAGATAAATGGAAATGAAATTCTAAAAAATGTTCAGGTAATGCACAGGAAAACAAGAAAATGAAAACAGAGAAACAAAAGACAGAACAATCAGAAAACACCCAAAACAAAGACAACTAAAGTATGCATCAATAGGTGAATGGTTCAACAAAGTGTCATAATCCATAATATGGACTATTATTCAACAATAAAAAAGAGAAAGCCATTGATACACACAATAACATGGATGAATATCTAAGGAATTATGTTGAATAAAAAAAGACAATCTCAAGAGGCCACATATGATATGATTCCATTTATATAATATTAAATGACAAAATTGTGGAGATAAACAGATTAGCGGTTTTCAGGAGTCAGAGATGGGATGGATATAACTATAAAAGCATAGCATCCAGGCTATCTTTGTGGTGATGGAATAGTTCTGTATCTTGATTACAGTGGTGATTATACAAGTCTACACAGGATAAAATGGCTTAGAAGTATACATAAACATGGAATCAAAGTCAATTCCTCATTTTGATACTATATTCTAGTTATGTGAAATGTAATCACTGACAAAGTTTCAGTTATGCAAGATGAATAAGTTCTGGAGATCTGCTCTACAATAGTGTGTTTATAGTCAACAATTCAGCATTGTTCACTTAAAAACATGTTAAGAGGTAGATTTCATGTTAAGTTTCTAATGACAAAAGAACGACAACTGCCAAAAACGGAGGCCAAAAGAAATTTTCAGAGGGGTCATATAGCTGATTGTAGTGATGGTTTCATGAGTATACACATATCTTCAAGCTCATCAAATTATCCAGTTAGATTATACACATTAAATATGTCCAGTGTTTTTTATATCAGTTGTACCTCAATGAAGTTGTTCGAAAAACCAAGATGCAATCATTGTGAGAAGATGGGTGAATAGTACAGGAGATGTTTCTATCCTACATTTTCCATCATCCTATGATTTCATAATTACATCAAAATTAAAAGCTTAGAAAAGGGTAACCTCAAAAAGGAGAGAGATACTATGATGTATGAGAAGACTCAACATCAAGATGGCAACTCTCTTCAAACTGATCTATAAATTTAATTCAAGTTCAGTCTAAATCATACCAGGGGTACTTCCATGGTGGTCTAGTGGTTAAGACTTTGTCTTCCAATGCAGGGGATGGGGGTTCAACCCGTGGTGGGGGAAATAAGATCCCACCTGCTGTGGGGCAAATAAGTACATGTGCCACAACTACTAAACCCAGGTGCCTCAATTAGAGAGAAGTCCATGGGCCACGATGAAAGATCCCATGTGCCACAACTAAGACCTGACACACCCCAAAATAAATATTAAAAAAAAATCACAGCAGGATTTTTAATGGCTCCTGACAAGCTGATTCTAACATTTATACAGAAGAGTCAGGCATCAAGAATAGGCAAAACAATTTTGAAGATCAGTGGGGAGGGGGGCAGATTCTTAACATTTATTATAATGTTATAGCAATTAAAACAGTGTGGTGTGATATTGGCAGATGGATAAACAAATCAATGGAATATTAAAGAGTTTAAAAATAACTCATATGAATCTAAGACAACAGGATATATAACAGAGGTTGATTATAAATTATGGAGAATATGATAGAGACTTTTCAATGAATGGCATGAAAATGATCCTTGTGAGAAAAGATAAAAGTTAGATAATTCTTCAAATCCTGCATGCAAATCAGTCCAAAATGAATTAAAGATCTAAATATTAAAAGCAAAATTTCAAAACATTCTGATGCAAATATAGAATACCTTTATAGTCTCAGAGTATGGAAGAATTCATTAATCACATCCAAAAAAGCTCACAAAGTTTAATAGAAAAGATATATAAACGTGGCTGTATTGAATATTAAAATGTCTACAGCAAAAAAGCAATACAATAAAGTTAAAACAAGCCATATAGTAGGAGGGGATATTTGCCTTGCAAAAATTGGAAAAGAAGCAGCATCTAAAGGACAAATAATAAATCAATTTTAAAAAGGCAATCAACCGAAAAGTAAAATGGGCAAAGATTACTAACAGGCAATAGACCAAAGAAACTAGAATCACCTATAAATATATGAAAAGATACTCAACCTCAGTAATATTCAGGGACATTTTTTTAAGGGAGGGATATCAGTTTTAATTGTCAGATTGGCAAAAATTAAAACTCGAAAGTTGCCAATGGTATGGTGTCATGGGACCACAGAGATCACTGGTGGGATTGTTATTTGGTGGACATTTTGGAAAGCAATCTGCTAAGACCCAGAAAACTAAAAGTGTGCATAGTTTTTAAGCTGGCAATCCCATTCTACTATCTAAACGGTACATACTCTGGAGAATTTTTCACTACCTAGTGTGCAAAGAGACATGGACATCAGTGTTCACTGTAAGTTGTTTTTAATAGTAAAAAAAAAATGGAAACAATCTAAAAATTCATCAATTGAGGAATGAATAAATGAAGTGTCATGGTTGTACTATAGGTTACAGTTCAGCAGTGAAAATAGCTAGATCATTATGCACTCACATGAACTGCACTCAAGAATATAATGCTGAATTTAAAGAGTGTATACAACTATAATGTATTATTTATGGCCTGGAAGAAAATGTATCAAATTAAGGAAAATGGATGGATGAGAAGTGGGAGATTAAGGGAACTCCATCTTTTCCTGTAGTTTGTTTTTAGAAATAAACTACTTAAAGTCTGTTCTATTAAAGTATTCTATTTTTTTATGGAAGACAAAGTAAATAGTGTATTTCCACTCTGCACAGAAACACAAGTGTTTGCTATATTCTTTTCTATACTTTTCTGCATTTTTAAAGTTCTCAATATAAATGAAAGATGTGGTGTCAGATGGTTCTGATAAATACTCAGTTTGGGGAACCATCATATTAAGGACCTACTAACTTTATCTGTTATCCTTCCCAGGGACATTTTCACTTTTAAAGAAGGCTGCAGTATTTAATTCAAAGGTATAGGCATGGGGGTGTTTGCTGTCACTTGTGAATTGTGGGTTAACAAATTTTGAAGACAAAACTTCAAAGGATGTGATTTTCCTCCTAAATGTGCTAGTCCTGCAGTTTGGGTGAGTTGCCACCACTCTGACAGAATGATAGGTTTCCCTTAAGTGGGACAGCTCCGAGAGAGGGAACAGAGCACATTTCCTGGCTCATTTCTGCTTTCACTCATAAATAAACCCACATTTAAGACAACTCCACAGAAAGTAAAATTTAGAGCAAGATGTATTGAAACACAGACACCTAGGTGCAAATAAATCCTGTCAAATTTTATCAGGCGTTTGTTCTATCTTGTTCAACAACCTTGAGTAGATTTAACACAATTTAAAGATTTCTTGGCTTGTCTGCAGCATATCAGGACTTGTCTGTGGCTTTGAGACACCTACTCTCTTCACCCAGATCAACTCAACCAGTTGTTTAAACTGCTCGAATCTTTCTTCAGTCACAGTTTTTAAGTGAGAGTCTTTTTATTGCTTTGGGCATGTTCCTTCTCCTAGCCAGTGCTCAGAATTTTAACTATGTAACTATTCAATTTCTCTCTGTCTCCTTACATGGGGGAGAAACAAGATTTCTGTTCCACACAGTTTGGCAAAAGCTAGCAGGGAGTGAGAGATTACAGCCAGATGTACATCTGCATGTCAGCAGCAAGAAGGTCTGGGATGGTGCTTTTTCAATCAGAAGGGAGTCATTTTCCCCCCTCAAAGAGAGGGCCTCCTCCCTCTCATCAGATATTTGGCGGCTAGCTTCTCACTGATTAATTACTGAGGTTGCATCTCCACACAATTGGTCTTCTGAGCAACAGTTTTAGCAGGCTTCCAGTTCATTCCTGAATGTG
Organism: Aepyceros melampus; assembly: GCA_006408695.1. NCBI lineage: Eukaryota > Metazoa > Chordata > Mammalia > Artiodactyla > Bovidae > Aepyceros > Aepyceros melampus. The sequence continues at coordinate 12,490 of SJXQ01001548.1, read as the reverse complement.
CTTCTTATTTTTTTAAAAAAGTATCCTCCTTTCCCAAAGCATATGTTTGAAAAAAGAAAAACAGTTTAAAGAACAAAGCATAGTTTTTAAACAAATAAAGTAATTCTACCACAATTTCTAATGTTAGAAAATCAAGCACCAGTGGGAGAATAGTTTCAGGAGTGGGGAAACATTTCCAGTACCCTTCAAATCAGAACACCAAGCCAATGGCTTGTTCTGTTTGCATGTGAGGTATTATTCCATCTATCTTCTGGTTAATTCCAGAAATCCATTTTATATTGGAAAAGTAAGGCAACACAGGCATCCTTTCTCTGTACCCTCAACATCCCTCAGTAGAGATAGCATGAAAGTGAAAGTTAGTCACTCAGTTGTGTCCGACTTTTTGTGATCCCGTGGACTATAGCCCACCAGCCTCCTCTGTACGTGGGATTCTCCAGGCAAAGATATGGGAGTGGGTTGCCATTTCCTTCTCCAGAGGATCTTCCTGACCCAGGGATAGAACCCAGGTCTCCTGCACTGCAGGCAGACTCATTACTGACTGAGCCACCAGGGAAGCCACAGAGATAGCATATCAAGGTCATTATTAGTAAGTTCCTTTTCTAGTTTGAGTCTTTACTGAAAATTTCCATCTATTTTCCAAGACAGATATATGAGGTGCACAATACAATAACTCCATGAAACCTAGCTTGGAAACTGCCTCTTTGGTCACATTCTCATTTCTAAGGAGCTCAACATACAATGCAGCCAGTACCAGGAGCAGTCGATTGTGATATATAATTATGGCTTCTCCAAGACAGGCTAAAGTCATAAATATGCACTGAAAGTCACTACTTTAAGATCCCATCTCTGTAACAGGGGAAAAACTGGAACTTGGTCAATAAACAGTAGCTTATGATATCAACCATAATTAGCTCTGCAAAATTTGGAGCAATCTGGTCGAAAATGTGTTTATTCAAGCTCTGAAAAGCTGCACATACCCATCAGACCTCCCCAGGTTCCTCTCTCTCCACTCCTCCCCATAACACGCACCTTCTGTGCCCCTCCAACAATTCTGAACTGTGATACAACTGACAGATGACTTTCACAAGCATGACAAACTCCCATGGGTATATTCAGGGAATACATGGTTCTTAGCATGCTGGCTGGTAATTAGACCCTTTTCTCTTAAGTCTCATTAAAACATACTGAAATACAAGCAAGTGAGAGTGACATTGTTAGCATAAAGGTAATCTTGAATCCACTCCAATTTACAACTAAAGTAAATCATTCAGCAATTTTGGTACATTCACTATTATCAGCAACAAACCACTGACGTCACCCTTTACAGCCAATCTTGACACATCAATCATGGTTGACAGTGGTTATCCTCATCATATTGGTGACCTGACACACTCTCTCATGCCTCCCATGTGGTGCCTTTCCCCTGTGCTCTAAAAGGTCCTATACCACACACAAGTTTGT
>SJXQ01001548.1:0-10808 GCA_006408695.1 Aepyceros melampus | reverse complement strand
GTGCCTGCAACTTCAGATAAACCTCCCACTGCGTTTATAATGTTCACACATTGGGCCACAGCCATGCATCAGTGAAAAGTAATATTCTGTTACGAATAGGAAAGTCAGCTATGATTATGGGCAATTTTCTTAACCAGAAAGCATTGAGCAGTAAGATGCTTTGCAGCTGTACATTTTTATTAAGGGTTGTTTAAATAAACATAAACCATGTTTGCCAGGAGAGGGTAAAAACACAGATGCAAATTTCAGTCAGAAAAAGGTACATTCATTATTTTTTGCCTTTGCCCTAAAATGTGCCCCTAAAACAGCAATTATACTTGGATGTCATTTTTGACCAGTGACAGGGACCAGAAACAGAGACTTAATTTGGGCAGGAGTTTGCTGGGACATAATATGGCTACTGTGCCTGGAGTCTTTCTTGGTCATAAAAGCAGTAAGGAAGTATGACATAACGGTGTGATGGTAAGTCACAGCCTAAGCCATTTTGGTTGGCAGAATTTAGAAGACAAATAAACATTACTTCAGGAGCAGAGAAGACGTGCCTAATTACCTCCGTGCCTGGGCTGGGAGCCCTGCAGCTTGTTCTGGTCCTGGACTCAGGTGTGTCCACATGGACAGGCGCCATGTGCACAGGGGCCAGGATGGTCCAGCCAGGAGGTAGGGCCACTAGGGATGTGAGGACTGGAAGACTCGCCTCCACATCCTCTTATTCAGGGAAACCAGGCAGCCCCGCTGCAGGGAAAGGGCATCCCTGAGGGGCCCTGAGGAGCCAGAGGGAGCAGGATTGGAAGAGGTGGAGAGGCTGGTCCCAGACACTCTACTTTGGAAGCAATGGAGAGTTGAGATGATTGCATTCATGAATTTCTGCCTTCTTTTTTTTTTTAATCTCAGGCCAGCCCTAGGCATCTCCTCTTCCACAGCTAAGGTCTCCCCGCCTGGCTGCAGCTGTGGTTCCACATGGGCTTCAGTGCTCACCACAAGTGACCATGGTCTTGGGATGGAGCCTTCTTTCCTAGCTTGCATTTCAGACCTCAGAAACCTCCATTCTCTTGTATCTTTTCTTTGGCATTGACAACCCCAGGCCGTTGTCCGCTTCTGCTTCCGTTTTCTCTGTCTCTGCCCCTCTATGGGAATCAGCTGCCCTCTCGCAGTAGGGTAGAACATAGTGGAGTCCCAGCAAGGCTTTCCCTGGAGCACTCATCTAGTCACTGCGCTTTTCCCTTCTCTCATTCCTCACACTTACATCCCTAACCCCATCCATTCTCATACTTAAATTTCAAAAAATTGTGGTAACATATACATAAAATTTGGGGGCTTCCCAGGTGGTGCAGGGAAAGAACCTGCCTATCAATGCAGGAGATGTAAGAGATGTGGGTTCAACACCTGGGTCAGGAAGATCCCCTAGAGGAGGGCATGGCAACCTGCTCCAATATTCTTGCCTGGAGAATCTCATGGATAGAGGAGCCTCATGGGCTACAGTCTATAGGGTCGCAAAGAGTCGGACATGACTGAAGCAACTTAGCATGCATGCACACACCCGTAGAGCTTACTGTTTTAACCATTTAAAATGTACAGTTCAGTGGCATTTACATCTTTGACCTAGGGACATGTATATTTACATCTTTCTGGAGATAGATGGTTGTGCAAGCATCTATCTCCAGAACTCTTTTCATATTCCCAAACTGAAACTCTGTGCCCATTAAACAGCTTTCCTTCCCCCTCTACCTTGAACTCCTGGCGACTACCATCTTACTTTGTCTCCATGAATCAGATGACTACAGGTCCTTCATGTAAGTGGAATCATACAGTGTTTACCTTTTTGTGACTGACTCATTTCACTTAGCATAATGTTTTTAAGGTCCATCCATGTAGCATGTGTCAGAATGTCCTTCTTATTTAAGGCCAAATAGTATTCCATTGTATGTGTATACTAGTTTTTGTTTATCCATTCACCCAGCGCTGGACGCTTGGATTGTGTCCACCTTCCACATTTTCCTTTCAACTGTGGGAACACTAGGAAGGAACATCAAAAGTGCTGAAGCTTCAGGTGCCCCAGCTTCTGTTCCTCAGAATCCTCACCTTGATCATCACAGCCCTCATGTACTGATCATGTATATGGGGTGCTAAGTGTCTGACAGACTTTATCACGTTTGATATCCAAACCAATGAAAACCAAGAGAAGCTAAGCTAAGCCAGCAACTTGCCTCTGGTCAAAGAGTTAATAAGTAGCAGTACATACCTGTGTGCTCAGTCATGTCTGACTCTGTGTGACCCCATGGACTGTAACCCACCAGGCTCCTCTGTCTGTGAGATTGTTTCCAGGCAAGAATACTAGAATGGGTTGCCATTTCCTTCTCAAGAGATCTTCCTGACCTAGGGACTGAACCCAGGTCTCCTGCATTGCAAGCAGATTCTTTACCACTAGCGCCACCAGCACTAGGGTTGAAAACTCCCACTCAGGACCACCCCACTCTGGTGCTCACTCAAGGCCCAGGGCCCTCTGCCACCGGTTGCTACATTCTTCTGTTTGGTTTCAGGTTAGGTTGGAATTTAAGAAAAGTAGAGCTGATTTTGGGGTTTCACTGGTAGCTCAGCTGGTAAAGAAACCACTTGCAATGCAGGAGACCCCGGTTCAATTCCTGGGTCAGGAAGATCCCTTAGAGGAGGGATAGGCTACTCACTCTAGTATTCTTGGGCTTCACTGGTGGCTCAGATGGTAAAGAATCCGCCTACAATGCGGGAGACCTTGGTTGGATCCCTGGGTTGGGAAGATCCCCTGAAGGAGGGTATGGCAACACACTCCAGCATTCTTGCCTAGAGAATCTCTGTGGAAAGAGGAGCCTGGCAGGCTGCCGTCCATAGGGTTGCAAAGAGTCAGACACCACTAGTGACTGAGCACAGCACACACAGAGCTGATTCTATGCATTGACAAATCATGGAGGGGCCTTTTAAATCTCAAATCCTGACCGCCACCAGCATCTCTCTGTCTCACCCCTCCTTCTCTCTCTCTCCCTTGTGCACATGCACACACAGAGTTCTGAAATCATTCTACTTTGGGGCCGCCAAACTTCTCTATTTAAAGCAGTCAGCGCACTTTATCAAGATGCCAGGATTTAGAAGACTGGCCTAGAAGACCAGGGACTTGATTCATGTTCTTAAACCTGCATCTCTTCTCTAAGCTATTTGTTTCATTTCTTCTCCTGAGGCGCTCTGTTCTTATCTCCCTTGAATAGATTAATTAAAGAGGTGCCCAGCATTTTTAAATGCTAGAAGAATTAGGCTTGAGGCTGTTGGCAGATGCTTACCTGTTAGCATAGGTATGTCTTAGATGCCTGAGTGATGCCAGGTTCCACTAAGGAGAAAAAGACTCAAAGGATTTTGTGGCTGGGACTGGGATATGTGTGTTGGGAGGGGGAGCCCCAGGAGGATGAAAAAAAGCCCAATGGGCAGGGATGTTGCAACCATCAAAGACAAACTCCACTGCCTCAGTTTTACCAGGAGCTGGTGCAGACCACACTCTCTCTGACACTCCCACAAAGACTGGCCACAGTGGCTGTGCACATGCCGGGACCCCGGGCAGCAGCAGGCCCAGCTGGGTAAACAGAAGTGCAGGAGCAAAACAAGCCAATAAATCATGGCATGGCCCTAGCCTGCCCCAGTTCCCTCCTCCTCCTTCCTTTCCAGCTCACCCGGGTCTCCATATGAAGCACATGGGCCCAGGTGTCCTTTGATCTATATCGCCTTTGCCCTTTACAAGGGAGAAATGTATCTATAGTAGGGGTGACCTCAGCACCACCTGTGACCGACTAACGTTGTTCCTTGCAAGGAGCCATGAACAACACACATTCAGCTGCTGCTGCTGCTGCTGCTAAGTCGCCTCAGTCGTGTCCGACTCTGTGCGACCCCATAGACGGCAGCCCACCAGGCTCCGCCGTCCCTGGGATTCTCCAGGCAAGAACACTGGAGTGGGCTGCCATTGCCTTCTCCACACATTCAGCTACAAAAAGCAAAGAAGGCGAGCAGCCGTGGAAACCTAAGGCTGGCCTGTGGTCAGGGAGCTCTGGGTGGGTTGACGTCCGCAGAGGGACGAGACAAATGGGACATGTTCTCCACTTCAAGCACTGGCACGTGGGCCACAGCCTATACTAAGCACACAGGACTCTGTTAGGACCAGGGTCAAGGTCAAACTCTACCTTCCTTTGCCGCACAGCTTGAGGTTTTTATACACTGCCTGTACTCCTGCTTGGAGCGCTCACATTTTTGAGATCCCTCATCCTGCTAGCAAATGGATGTATCCTCCACTGTATGTCATTAATCCCCAGCAGACTTCTCTCTTCAGGAAGCCCACATAGTGTCATGATCCACCAGATGATCTTCTGACTGGCATATCCCCAGTGCCTAAAACAGTGCTAACACATAACTGGCGCCCATTAAATACTTATTGAGTGAACGAATGAATTGCTATAGTGTACTTGTTAAGAGGTAGTTTCTGGAGTCAGACAGACCAGAATTCCAGCCCAGGTTCTGCCTGGGGAAAGATAACTCACCCTCCCTTGGCCTTGGTTTCCTTATCTGTCAAATAATAATAATAATAGTATCATAACAAGACATTAGCTGCTATTATTATTTTGTATACCAACTGCAGGCAACTGGTCCAGACTGCCAGGGGTGCTGAACTCAGGGTTCTGTGGTCTCATTTTGATTCGATGAAAGAGAGTGCTCTAAGGCCTGCTGTGGGTGAAGAAGGGGAAAGTGAGAGCTTACTTGTAGGGAAATTGCCTTCTCCAGTTTGCCTGGCCAAGCCCAAGCTATCTGGAGTAGTCTTCAGGGAGAAGCAAATTACACACATACAACTAATAGCTTTTATCAACCAGGCAGGTTTCAGAAAAAAAAACAAACAAACAACTTATGCCTTCAGTGGAGCTCTCCCCCAGAGTGAGGGCAAGGGATGAGGGAAGGTCTGCCTACTAAAATTCTGAAATCATTCAAATAGATCACAACTTTCCCAAGAGTTGAAAATAGCATTCAGACCCTTCATCAAAGAGCTCCCTAGTCTGAATCCACCATCAACAGAGAAGCAGACCGTCAATGGGAAGTCATTTCCCTATTCTGAGTGGAATCTTTGGCTCTATAAGCAGAATGGCTGCCTTACCATGTGCTTGAGTTTGTCAAATGTCACGCACTATATTTCAAACATGTGAAGTTGACATCATGTGAGCAATATTGCACTCATTTCCGACCCTATTTGAACTTCAAAGGAGATGTCAGACACATTGGCCTCACCTAAATGGGTGGTACTTTTGATCAAGTGGTACCTGATGGCCAAGAAGACTTAGAATCCCATGTATAATTAGACATGGGGCCAAAAAAGGGAATTTTTGACTAAAGGTAAATGAACCTAAGTCTTGGAAAGTTTGAGTTCGGCTGGAAACACAAAGCACATGAGGTCAGAGTAAGTCTCAAATTCTCTATCTGAAAACACCCCAATGACATCATCTTGAGTCTGGGAGTGTCCTTGGGCTCTGGAGAAGTGTGAGCTAGAAAGCCTCTCTGGAGGAAAAAACCTTTCCCACCACCAAATCCATCCAAGGACTTTTAGCTCACTGCAGGGTGGACTGGGCTACGAAGGGTGCTGTGAAGGTGGGGGTAACCTTTCACTTCCACTCCTTGAGTCTGCTTCACCAAATGACAAACTTGCCTACGTGCATTACTTGAAAATTTCATAAACACTGCCCTCCAGAAATACCTCCTTCTTGACCTTTTTTTACAACTTCACCTTTTTTTTACAACTCCAGGGCCTGACATTCATCATGGTCAGGGAATTTGGACAAACCTTAGGGAGACCTTACCAAACAAGAACATGTGGCTCAAGCAAATGGATGCCATCTGCTAGTTAGCAAGGATTGTAGGCAAGGGACATCCAAAAGGGAACAAATTTTGAGAGCAGTCTCAGGGTAAAGGCTCCAGCTGAGGAGCAGAGACCGGAGAGGTATTGTCCTGGGATCTGGCTACTTGAGGCCACTGGGGGCTGAACACAGTAGCAGAAAGGAGAGATTAGCAAGCAAGAAAGATAAATGTTCACACTTTCCCTGAATCCATGCAAAGAAGCCTTCATTCCACAGTCCTCTATCTTATCAGACAGAAGGGAGACAAAGCTGAAAGACTGCTCCCCTTCTTTCCTCTGCCCACCTCCCTCTCTTGCCAAATGAAGTGGGTACAAAGGGGTCTGTGAATAATTGTGTTTTACAGAAAGGCTAGGCCTCCCTTTTCCTGATAAGGAATTTGAAATAGTTATTCTCTAAATAGAAAGGATTTCATGCAAGTTATTTTCGCTTCACCCCTGGGCAAAAACTACAGAGAATATCCCTTATGAATATAGATATAAAAACTCTTAACAAAATTCAGAACAGGTAAATTCATAGAGACAGAGATTATATTAATGGTTGCCAAGGGCAAAGGAGAGGGGAGAATGAGGAGTGACTGCTTAATGTGTCTGGGGTTTCCTTTCAGGGTGATGGAAATGTTCTGGAACTAAATAGTGATGATGACTGCATAATACTATGAATGTACTAAATGTCACTGAGTTCGACACTTTGCAATAGTTGAAATAGTGAATTTTATGTTATGTGTGTTTAACCACAATAAAAAAATCAACAAAATACCAGTAAACTGAATTCAACAACACATAAAAAGGATTAAATACAATGACCAAGTGAAATTTTTTCCCCAGGAATTCAAGATTGGTTTAAAATATGAAAATCAATCAATGTAATATGCCATATTAATAGAACAAAAGACAAAACCCACATGCTCATCTCAGTAGATGTAGGACAAGCATTTGACACAATCCAATATCCTTTCATGATAAAAACACTCAACAAACTAGAAATAGAAAGTAATTTCCCCAATCTGACAAAGGACATCTATGAAAAACCCACAGCTAACATCAGATTTACCCACAGATAAAATCACTGCAGATGGCGACTGCAGCCATGAAATTAAAAGATGCTTGCTCCTTGGAAGAAAAGCTATGACAAACCTAGACAGTATATTAAAAAGAAGAGACATTACTTTGCCAGGAAAGGTCCATCTAGTCAAAGCTATGGTTTTCCAGTAGTCATGTATGGATGTGAAAGTTGGACCATAAAGAAGGTGAATGCAGAAGACTTGATGCTTTTGACCTGTGGTGTTGAAGAAGACTCTTGAGAGTCACTCGGATTGCAAGGAGATCAAACCAGAATATTCACTGGAAGGACTGATGCTGTAGCTGAAGCTCAGTACTTTGGCCACCTGATGTGAAGAGCCAACTCATTGGAAAAGACCCTGATGATGGAAAGATTGAAGGCAGGAGGAGAAGGAGATGACAGAGGATGACATGGTTGGATGGCATCACTGACTCAATGGATATGGGTTTGAGCAAGCTCCAGGAGATGGTGAAGGACAGGGAAGCCTGGTGGGCTGAAGTCCATGAGGCTGCAGAGTCGGACATGACTGAGCAACTGAACAAAAACAACATCAGATTTAACAGTATAAAACTGAGAGCCTTCTCCCTAGAGATCAGGAATAAGATAAGGATAGCTACTCTTACCATTTCTACTTGACATTGTACTAGAGATTCCAGTCAAGCCAATTAGGCAAGAGAAAGGGGAAAAAGGCATCTATATTGGAAAGGAAGAAGTAGAAATATTCCTATTCACAGATAATATAATCTTATATGCAGAAAATCCTAAAGAATCTACTCAAAAGCCATAGTAGAGCTAGTAATCATGTTCATCAAGGTTGCAAGATACAGGATCAATATACATAAATCAATTGTACTGCTATACACTAACAGACAAATTGAAAATCAAATCAACCATTCCATTTGCAATAAGGAATGATTAGGAATAAATTTAACAAAAGAAGTGTAAGATGCACACTGAAAAGTATAAAAGCTACTGAATGAAATAAAAGAAAACCTAAATAAATGGAAAAATATTCCTTGTTTATGGATCAGAAGACATATTGTTACGATGGCAATACTCCTTAAAATGATCTTCAAATTTAGTACAATCCCTAAAAAAATCCCAACTGGCTTTTCTTGTAGAAGCTGACATACTGAACCTAAAATTCATATGGAAATGGCAAGAGACCTAGAGCTAAAACTATAAAAACTCTTAGAAGAAATCATTGTTGTAATCTTTGTGACCTTGGAGTAGATAATGGATCCCTAAACAGGACACCAAAATCAGAAGTGACAAAAGAAAAAAATAAAGGGATACACAAAATTTTCATGGACTACAGAAAAATTTAAAACTTTTGTACTGCAAATTATACCATCCAGAAAATTAAAAGACAACATGCAGAATGGGAGAAAATATTTGCAAATCATATATTTGATAAGGGACTTGTATCTAGAATACATAGAGTGTGTGTGTGTGCTTAGTTGCTCAGTTGAGTAAGACTCTTTGCCACCCCATAGACTGCAGCCTGCCAGGCTCTTTTGTCCATGAGGATTCCCCAGGCAAGAATACTAGAGTAGGTTGCCATTTCCTTCTCCAGGGGATCTTCCCAATTCAGGGATCAAACCCAGGTCTCCTGCACTGCAGGCAGATTCTTTACCTACTGAGCCACCAGGGAAACCCAGTAACAAAAAGACATATAACCCAAATAAAAGTGGGTAAAGGTCTGAATAGACATATTTCTCTAAAAAGAATATTTAACATTTTCAAAGGGCCCATGGGACACCCATGTGCCTTTCTGGAAAAGGGTGTGGGTGGAGCTCAGGATTGCTGCTGTGATGCCCCCACTTAGTCGTGCCAACTCTTGCAACCCCATGAACTGTAGCCTGCCAGGTTCCTCTGTCCATGGGGTTTTCAGGCAAGGATACTGGAATGAGTTGCCATTTCCTCTTCCAGGGGATCACCCCCAGCCAGGGACTGAACCTGCGTCTGCCTGCATCTCTTGTGTTGCAGGCAGATTCATTACCTGCTAAGCCATTGGAGAAACCCCTAAAAGAGAATATACAAATGGCAAATAAGTTCATGAAAACTGCTCATTATCATTAGCCATCAAAGAAATGCAAATCAAAACCACAAAGAGATACCACTTGGCACCCACTATGATGCAGATAATCAAAGACAGATTTTGCCAACAAGCTTTGGCAAGGATGTGGAGGAATTGAAAAGCTCACAAGCTACTGGTAAGAATGGAAAACAGGCAGCCACTTTGGAAAATAGTCTGGCACATCCTTAGAAGGTTAAACATAGAGTTATCATAAGACCCAAAAATCCTACTCTAGGTACATAAGCCTAAGAAAAATGAAAACGTATGTCCATGCAAAAACTTGCATCCAAATGTTCATAACATCACTTTTCACAATGACCAAAAGGTGGCAACAAATCAAATGTTCATCAACTGATGAACAGATAAACAAAATGAGATACATCCATACAATGGAATATTATTAAGCCATAAAAAAGGAACCTTGAAAATACTGAGAAAAGCAAAAAAAAATAAAAACCCCAAAGGCCACACATTATACTATTACATTTATATGAAATGCTCAGAATAGGAAAATCCATAGAAAAGAAAGATTAGTGGTTGCCAAGGGCTGTGGCTGGGGCTGGGGGGAGGGAAAATGAGAAGTGACTGCTAATGTGCAAGGAATCTCTTTTTGGTGTGATGAAACTATTCTGGAATTGGATAGTGGTAATGATTTTACATTAGACGAAATGGAGTAGCCATCATGGTCAACAAAAGAGTCCGAAATGCAGTACTTGGATGCAATCTCAACAATGACAAAATGATCTCTGTTCGTTTCCAAGGCAAACCATTCAATATCACAGTAATCTAAGCCTATGCCCCAACTAGTAATGCTAAAGAAGCTGAAGTTGAATGGTTCTATGAAGACCTACAAGACCTTTTAGAACTAACTCCCCAAAAAGATGTCCTTTTCATTATAGGGGACTGGAATGCAAAAGTAGGAAGTCAAGAAACAACTGGGATAACAGGCAATTTTGGCCTTGGAATACAGAATGAAGCAGGGCAAAGGCTAATAGAGTTTTGCCAAGAGAATGCACTGGTCATAGCAAACACCCTCTTCCAACAACACAAGAGAAGACTCTACACATGGACATCACCAGATGGTCAACACCGAAATCAGATTGATTTATGAAGACCTACAAGACCTTTTAGAACTAATACCCAAAAAAGATGTCCTTTTCATTATAGGGGACTGGAATGCAAAAGTAGGAAGTCAAGAAACAACTGGGATAACAGGCAATTTTGGCCTTGGAATACAGAATGAAGCAGGGCAAAGACTAATAGAGTTTTGCCAAGAAAATGCACTGGTCATAGCAAACACCCTCTTCCAACAACACAAGAGAAGACTCTACACATGGACATCACCAGATGGTCAACACCGAAACCAGATTGATTATGTTCTTTGCAGCCAAACTTGGAGAAGCTCTATAGAGTCAGCAAAAACAAGACTAGGAGGTAACTGTGGCTCAGATCATGAACTCCTTATTGCCAAATTCAGACTTAAATTGAAGAAAGTAGGGAAAACCACTAGACCATTCAGGTATGACCTAAATCAAATCCCTTATGATTATACAGTGGAAGTGAGAAATAGATTTAAGGGACTAGATCTGATAGCTAGAGTGCCTGATGAACTATGGACAGAGGTTCGTGACATTGTACGGGAGACAGGGATCAAGACCATCCCCATGGAAAGAAATGCAAAAAACCAAATGGCTGTCTAGGGAGGCCTTACAAATAGCTGTGAAAAGAAGAGAAGCCAAAAGTAAAGGAGAAAAGTAAAGATA
>SJXQ01001546.1:97453-152363 GCA_006408695.1 Aepyceros melampus | reverse complement strand
TTTAGCCTTTAGAGATGCACTCTGAAATATTTATGGATGATATGATGTGATGTCAGGGGTTGCTTCACATTTAGCCACTCAGGTTGGGATGGAGTGAGTGAGATTTGGACAAAACAAGTTGACAATGAATTGATTGATTGTTTAAAGCTGAATGCTTGGTACATAGAAATTGATTATATTGCTTTTCTCTATTTTTTGTTTATTTTTGAAGTTTTAAAATATTTTATTTCTGATATTCATTAATATGCTGAGGCAGTAATCTTTCCCATTTTTTTTATATTTTGCTTAAAGTACTATTTAATGCCTTTCCTGATTCTATTAATGTCTCTAATATACATACCTGTGTTCTGAAAATTGGGGTAGAGGGTTGCTGTTTCACTTTGGAAAGTTTTTCTATCTAATTTAAAAACAAAAATAACACAAAAATACGTGTATGCGTATGTTATGTATAAAATCATTTATTCATTTCTTTACATATGGATATATGTGCACGTGGCTTCCCAGGTGGCTCAGCGGTAAAGAATCCATCTGCATTCCTGGAAATTCTTGTTCGATCCCTGGGTTGGGACGATCCCCTGGAAGGGGAAGTGGCACCCCACCCCAGTATTCTTGTTGGGATAATCTCATGGACAGAGGAGCCTGGCAGGCTTCAGTCCATGGGTTCACAAAGAGGCAGACACACTGAGTGACTGAGCACGCGTGCACATACCCTTACATATACAACAAAGGTGCACTAATGCAATGGAAATGATGGTTATGTTAATGGTTCAAGTAAGAATTCATTTTTGCAGGAAACAGAGTTTTTCTTGCAGTATAGTTGATTTATAGTGTTGTATTTTTTCCAGGTGAATGGCATAGTGATTCAGTATTTTTGCAGACTACATTCCATATAGATTATTATATAATAGTATAATAATAATTAGATTATTATACAATAATGGGTAAAACTCTATATACTAACTCACGATCAGTCTAAATGGGCAAAACTTTATTCTGTTCTTAAAGATCATGGACAAATATGTGTGTAAAATGCCTCCTTCAGTTGTTTTAAGGTTGACTATTGTGTTAGTATGACTTCTTATTCTGTGACTCAAAATCTATTTATTATTTGTATTAAAAAATTACCACAAGCTTTCAAAAACAGAAATCTATCACCTTACAGTTCTGGAAGGCACAAGTCCAAAAGGGTCTCACTGGGCTCCAGGTGTTGGCAGGGCTGCCTTCCTTCTAGAGGCTCAAGGGGAGAAACCTTGCCTTTTCTATCTTCTGGAGATTGTCCCAGTTTCCTTAGCTCATGGTTCCTTCCTTCATCTTCAAAGTTAGCAACAGCCAGCAAATTCTTCTTGTACTTCTTCCTTCCAACTTCCTATCTCCCTTGTCCACTTGTAAGGACCCTTATGATTTAAACTGGGCCCACCTGGATAATTCAGAGTAATGTTCCAATTTGAAGGTCAACATTTTAGTAAACTTAACTTCTATCTGTAGTTTAAGTCTCCCTTGCCAAGTAACATGACATCTTCATAGATTCCTAGGATTAGGACATGGAATTGGAGGTGAGAGGAAGGAAGCATTAGTTATTCTTCCTCCCCTGCTGTCTTTTCTATAACAAAGAAAGTGCTTATGTGTAGGCAATTGTTATCCTTCTCTTGGCAATTTAAAACTTATTCCATTTTTTTCCCCTAGAGGAAATGGAGAAAAAATGAAAAACAATTAAACTCTTGCTTCAGAAGCAATAAAACCAAACCAGGTCCTAACCTGATTGTAATATATTTGACTTTTTATGAAATATAGTAAGGAATTCTGTATCCAGAAAAAGCATAAAAGTAGAAATATGATTTAAGGACATAAGGTGCTGAGAAGTTTGAATTTTACAGATTCACGTCTAAAAAGTGAATAAGTTTATCCTCTACTCATAATGAAAAAGCAATACAAATTGTAGGATTCTGTGTCTGTAACATTGTTGAAGACAAAATTATAAAAACGGAGAACAGATAAGTGCTTGCAGGAGGTAGGAAAGAGGAAGGAAGGTGTGGCTTTAAGGGAGCAGCAGGAGAGAATTCCCTCCTGGTGACAGAACAGTAGTGCATCTTGATGGTGGTGATGGTTTAGGCATTTGTATCTGCAAGTAATGAAGGGTCAGAGAATTACACACAAAGACTGTTTTTAAATGAGGGCATGCAGAAGAAATTTGACTAAAGTCTGCAGTCTAATTAATTGTATTATGCCAGTCCATTTCCTGGTTTTGATTATGCATGTTGGGAAAGCTGAGTGATGTTTGTAACTATTTTTGCAGCTTCTTGTGAGTCTATAATTATTTCGAACATATGTTGATTTTTTTAATGTGTGTTTGTAAAACAAGAGAAAAGTGAGAGTGCGGGCAGATGGTTAAAAGTTGAAGATAAGCACTTAAACATCTGTCGGCCATGTTTAAATTAGGAAAAGTGGACTTTATTTATGGTTTAACATTTGATGGAAACATGGGCCAAATAAATTAATACAATATGGGTTCTCAAAATGCATTTTAATTCTTACATCATTCCAGATCTCTAGTCTCATATGTACTTCAAATTCAGTACACTAAATAGTTCTATCCTTAATCCAGTAGCTAAAAAAAAGGAGAAGAAAGTGTAATGTTGTTTGGTTTCTTTAGAAGCACCAAAAGTTAAGTCATCAGACTGGTCTGAAAAGAGACCACATGAAACGCTTCAGTTCCCATCCTACATGAGCTCTGAGGGAGTGGAGTGTATTCAGAAAGAGGTTCCCCTACTGGTTGCAAGAAGCCAGACCTCTGATGGGGACCTTTTTTTTTTTTTGTAATGTTAAAATTTATTTATAATTGAAGTACAATTGATTTATAATATTACATTCATTTCAGGTGTACGACATAGTGATTCAATATTTTTAAACATTATAAAATGCTTACCACTATAAGTCTACTTACCATCTGTCACTGTACAAAGTTATTCCAATATTATTGACTATTTCCTATGCTGTATTACATCCCTGTGGCTTATTTATTTTATAACTGGAAGTTTGGACTCAATCTATGGGGACCTTTAAAAAGAGGATTCAAATCTTTATTTACTTCAAGATAGTCAAGACAATTCCAGAAAGCACCTTTCAAAATATGTCAATTTTTCAAATATGTTTGTTTACTCGGAGTTCAAAACATTTCAAAACAGTCATCCTAAGTGTGCTGGGAAGAAATACAGCTCAATAACCTCTCAACAGAGGGAAAAAAGGAAATATTTTATACAGACGGATAATTTTGGGGTGACCTGATGATGAGGGTCTGAAATAAAGAAGTAGCAACATCAATTTGATAATGCTGGAGAAGTAGCAGAAATTAACAAGAGACAGGGAACTCAGAAAGAGAGTTATCTGGGGGTTGCTAAATCTGGGAACTGTTTGAATCTTGCAGTCTCTGAAAGATTCTGGGAGCTGATTCCTGTGTTCCTTTTCATAGAGGATTAGGAAACTCCTATTAGATCAGTTGCTGCTGCTGCTGCTAAGTCGCTTCAGTCGTGTCCGACTCTGTGCGACCCCATCGACGGCAGCCCACCAGGCTCCCCCGTCCCTGGGATTCTCCAGGCAAGTACACTGGAGTGGGGTGCCATTTCCTTCTCCAATGCATGAAAGTGAAAAGTGAAAGTGAAGTCGCTCAGTCGTGTCTGACTCTAGCGACCCCACGGACTGCAGCCTACCAGACTCCTCCGTCCATGGGATTTTCCAGCAAAAGTACTGGAGTGGGGTGCCATTGCCTTAGGCAACCAAAAAATAGAATTTCGATTTTCTGATTTTTGCACAAATATATATATATATATATATATATATATATGAAATCATAAGTTCGTTCAAAATAGTATCTATTCCTAACCAACTGAAGTAAGGCAGGTTCAAATCCCTGTTTTGTCACTTGCTGACTATGTAAGTTGGGGAAGTCTATAAAATAAACTGAGTCTAAATTGCATCATCTGTCAAGGAGAATTATAATAATGGTTGACGTTTATTGAGGAATTGCTATTTTGCAAGCCCAGATATAAATTCCTTATACAAATGGCCTCATTTAATCCTCAGTTCAGTTCAGTCGCGCAGTCGTGTCCAACTCTTTGCGACCCCATGAATCGCAGCACGCCAGGCCTCCCTGTCATCACCAACCCCTGGAGTTCACTCAGACTCACGTCCATCGAATCCATGACGCCATCCAGCCATCTCATCCTCGGTTGTCCCCTTCTCCTCCTGCCCCCAATCCCTCCCAGCATCAGGGTCTTTTCCAATGAGTCAACTCTTCGCATAAGGTGGCCAAAGTACTGGAGCTTCTGTTTTAGTATCATTCCTTCCAAAGAAATCCCAGGTGACTTAGCAGTAGCAATAGCAGATCTCCCTCAGAATGGACTGGTTGGATCTCCTTGCAGTCCAAGGGACTCTCAAGAGTCTTCTCCAACACCACAGTTCAAAAGCATCAATTCTTAGGCGCTCAGCCTTCTTCACAGTCCAACTCTCACATCCATACATGACCACAGGAAAAACCATAGCCTTGACTAGACGGACCTTAGTCGGCAAAGTAATGTCTCTGCTTTTGAATATACTATCTAGGTTGGTCATAACTTTTCTTCCAAGGAGTAAGCGCTTTTTAATTTCATGGCTGCAGTCACCATCTGCAGTGATTTTGGAGCCCAATAAACAAAGTCTGACACTGTTTCTACTGTTTCCCCATCTATTTCCCATGAAGTGATGGGGCCAGATGCCATTATCTTCGTTTTCTGAATGTTGAGCTTTAAGCCAACTTTTTCACTCTCCTCTCTCACTTTCAACAAGAGACTTTTTAGCTCCTCTTCACTTTCTGCCATAAGGGTGGTGTCATCTGCATATCTGAGGTTATTGATATTTCTCCCAGCAATCTTGATTCCAGCATGTGTTTCTTCCAGTCCAGCATTTCTCATGATGTACTCTGCATATAAGTTAAATAAGCAGGGTGACGATATACAGCCTTGACGTACTCCTTTAATCATTTAATCCTAGTATAACAATAATACTAAAATACTACTTATCTCACAGGAAATTATTCTATGTGAGGAATAAATGCACTCCTAAGTGTTAAAACCCCAGCCCTTTGTGTGTGAAACATACTGGATACTAAGTAACTATTGATTTCCTTCCTTTAGTTTCTTAATTCACATATTTTCTAAAGCAGGGATTTAGGTTTGAAGAGCTGCTGGCCACACCCTGTTGGGGTCTCTGTTAATGAAGCTGAAAGTGTATTACTGAAATATTTACATAAGCGTCTTACAAGTCTAGGAACTTAACTCTTAAAATAAATAATTACATCTTTAACTCCCCAGACTCTATAAATTAGATATAAAAATAGCACCCCCAAATGATGTCTATAAAAAATACATTTTTCTCAAAAGCATGGCGCCATATAGATGAAGTATAATTATTGTTCTTGTTGGGTTGATGTTAATTAGGATCAGCTTTTTTATGGGGTGCTTACGTATAGATGTACGATTGCATATAGATGTACTGGTCTTATACTAGCTCCTGAGCCTGTAGACTAATCCTGAGCTCTGCTCTATGATGGACATAAACCTGCTCCCAAGGTCAGCCTTTTCTGTAGCTGTAGCACTAGGATTCATTCCGAATTTGTTTTGGACTCAAATTTCTTCCTTTCTCTCCACCACAAAAGGTCCTCCTCTGGAGCATCACCTTCTCTGGAAACACTGACTTCCCTCAAGGAATTTGAGCCTGAAAGTCATCATTAGCAGTGCCTGTTGGAAGGAGTTAGTTAGATGTCTCATGCTGCTGCTGCTGCTGCTGCTGCTGCTAAGTCGCTTCAGTCGTGTTCGACTCTGTGCGACCCCACAGACGGCAGCCCTCTAGGCTCCTCTGTCCCTGAGATTCTCCAGGCAAGAATACTGGAGTGGGTTGCCATTTCCTTCTCCAATGCATGAAAGTGAAAAGTGAAAGTGAAATCGCTTAGTCGTGCCCAACTCTTAGCGACCCCAGGGACTGCAACCTACCAGGCTCCTCTGTCCATGGGATTTTCCAGGCAAGAGTACTGGAGTGGGCTGCCGATGCTAGACGTTACAAAAAGAAACCCTCTTTCTCCTGTATGTGAACAATGTTTGAAGAGGAAATGGAGCACCTAGGAAAGCTCAGTGAATGCTCAGTCCCCACAGACTTATATCTATTGAAACTTTAAAAAATATGAATTGAGGATAAGAATAAGCCTAGATCAGTTCAGCCTAAATGGCATAAATAATACCATTCTGGAAAATTTCACTTTTTTCTTGTTGTTCAGTAGCTAACTTGTGTCCGACACTTTGCGACCCCACTGACTATAGCATGCCAAGCTTCCCTGCCCTTCCTTATCTCCTGTAGTTTGCTCAAACTCACGTCCATTGAGTCAGAGATCCCATCCAACCATCTCACCCTCTGTCATCCCCTTCTCCTCCGTTCAATCTTTCCCAGCATCAGGGTCTTTTCCAATGAGTTGGCTCTTCACATCAGGTTGCCAAGTATTGGAGTTTCAGCTTCAGCATCAGTCCTTCCAGTGAATATTCAGGGCTGATTTCCTTTAGGATGGACTGGTTGGATCTCCTTGCAGTCCAAGAGACTCTCAAGAGTCTACTCCACACCACAGTTCAAAAGCATCAATTCTTAGGCGCTCAGCCTTCTTTATGGTCCAGCCCTCACATCGATCTCTGCTTTTTAATACACTTCCTACATTTGTCACGACTTTTCTTCCAAGAAGCAATTGTCTTTCAATTTCATGGCTGTGCTTACTGACTGCAGTGATTTTGGAGCCCAAGAAACTAAAGTCTGTCACTGTTTCTATTTTTTCCCCACCTATATTGCCATGAAGTGATGGGACCAGATGCCATGATCTTCGTTTTTTGAATATTGAATTTTAAGTTAGCTTTTTAAACTCTCCTCTTGCACCTTCATCAAAAGACTTTTTAGATCCTCTTCACTTTCTGTTATTAGAGTGGTAAATTTCACTTAGTCCTTTATAGAAACACTTGATACTCTGTTGGGAGAGATGATAATTTCAGAGCAACTTTTTATTTCTTCCTTTCTTGCCTTCATCCTCAGTTGTAATTAGTGAGGATAGGGTATTCGCTTTTTTGTCCTGTACCACTGAAGGATTTCTAAATCTTTGATAAGAGTAGTAATTTTCTTCCCCTGTTTCAACAGCTTCTGAAATGGCTACCATCAGTCCTGTTCAGTCACTCAGTCGTGTCCGACTCTTTGCAACCCCATAGACTACAACATGCCAGGCCTCCCTGTCCACCACCAACTCCCGGAGTTTACTCAAAGTCATGTCCATTGAGTCAGTGATGCCATCCAACCATCTCAGCCTCTGTCATCCCCTTCTCCTCCTACCTTCAATCTTTCCAGCATCAGGGTCTTTTCAAATGAGTCAGTTCTTTGCATCAGGTGGCCAAAGTATTGGAGTTTCAGCTTCAACATCAGTCCTTCCAATGAACACTCAGGACTGATCTCCTTTAGGATGGACTGGTTGGATCTCCTTGCAGTCCAAGAGACTCTCAAGAGTCTTCTCCAACATCACAGTTCAAAAGCATCAATTCTTGGGTGCTCAGCTTTCTTTATAGTCCAACTCTCACATCCCTACATGAATACTGGAAAAACTATAGCTTTGACTAAGACGGCCTTTGTTGGCAAAGCAATAACTCTGCTTTTTAATATGCTGTCTAGGTTGATCGTAACTTTTCTTCCAAGGAGCAAGAGTCTTTTAATTTCACGGCTGCAATCACCATCTGCAGTGATCTTGGAGCCCTCCGAAATGAAGTCTGTCACTGTTTCCACTTTTTCCTCCTTCTACTTGCCGTGAAGTGATGGGATAGGATGCCTTGATCTTAGTTTTTTGAATGTTGAGTTTTAAGTCAGATTTTTCACTCTTGTCTTTCAGTTTAATCAAGAGGCTCTTTAGTTCTTCGCTTTCTGCCAGAAGGGTGGTGTCATCTGCATATCTGAGGTTATTGATATTTTCTCCCGGCAATCTTGATTCCAGCTTGTGCTTCATCCAGTCCAGCATTTCTCATGATGTACTCTTCATAGAAGTTAAATAAGCAGGATAACAATATACAGCCTTGACATACTCCTTTCCTGATTTGGAACCAGTCTGTTGTTCTATGTCCAGTTCTAACTGTTGCTTCTTGACCTGCATACAGATTTCTCAGGAGGCAGGTAAGGTAGTCTGGTATTCCCATCTTTTCAGAATTTTCCAGTTTGTTATGATCCACACAGTCAAAGCCTTTCGCATACTCAATAAAGCAGAAGTAGATGTTTTTCTGGAACTCTCTTGCTTTTTTGATGACTCAGCGAATGTTGGCAATTTAATATCTGTTTCCTCTGCCTTTTCTAAATCCTGCTTGAACATCTGGAAGTTCATCATTCACATACTGCTAAAGCCTGGCTTGGAGAATTTGAGCATTACTTTACTAGCGTGTGAGATGAGTGCAGTTGTGTAGTAGTTTGATCATTCTTTGGCATTGCCTTTCTTTTTGATTGGAATGAAAACTGACCTTTTCCAGTCCTGTGGCCACTGCTGAGTTTTCCAAATTTGCTGGCCTATTGAGTACAGCACTTTCACAGCATCATCTCTTAGGATTTGAAATAGCTCAACTGGAATTCCATCACCTCCACTAGCTTTGTTCGTAGTGATGCTTTCTACGGCCCACTTGACTTCGCATTCCAGGATGTCTGGCTCTAGATGAGTGATCATACCATCATGATTATCTTGGTTGTGAAGGTCTTTTTTTGTACAGTACTTCTGTGTATTCTTGCCATCTCTTCTTAATATCTTCTGCTTCTGTCAGGTACATACCATTTCTATCCTTTTATCGAGCCCATCTTTGCATGAAATGTTCCCTTGGTACCTCTGATTTTCTTGAAGAGATCTCTAGTCTTTCCCATTCTATTATTTTCCTCTATTTCTTTGCAATGATTGCTGAGGAAGACTTTCTTATCTCTCCTTGCTATTCTTTGGAACTCTGCATTCAAATGGGTATATCTTTCCTTTTCTCCTTTGCCTTTCACTTCTCTTCTTTTCACAGCTATCTGTAAGGCCTCCTCAGACAACCATTTTGCCTTTTTGCATTTCTTTTTCTTCAGGATTGTCTTGATCTGTCTCCTTGGTCTTATCTCCTTGGTCATTTTACTGTCCTGTACAGTGTCACGAACCTCCATCCATAGTTCTTCAAGCACTTTGTCTATCAAATCTAATCCCTTGAACTATTTGTCACTTCCACTATATAATCATAAGGGATTTGATTTAGGTCATAGCTGAATAGTCTGGTCGTCTTCCCTAATTTCTTCAATTTAAGTCTGAATTTGGCAATAAGAAGTTTATGATCTGAGCCACAGTCAGTTCCCTGTTTTTGCTGACTGTATAGAGTTTCTCCATCTTTGGCTGCAAAGAATATAATCAATCTGATTTCAGTATTGACCATCTGATGATGTCCATGTGCAGAGTCTTCTCTTGTGTTGTTGGAAGAGGGTGTTTGCTATGACCAGTGCGTTCTCTTGGCAAAACTCTATTAGCCTTTGCCCTTCTTCATTCTGTACTCCAAGGCCAAATTTGCCTGTTACTCCAAGTGTTTCTTGACTTCCTTCTTTTGCATTCCAGTCCCCTATAATGAAAAGGATGTCTTTTTTGGATGTTAGTTCTAGAAGATCTTGTAGGTCTTCATAGAAGCGTTCAACTTTAGCTTCTTCAGCATTACTGGTCAGGGCATAGACTTGGATTACTGTGATATTGAATGGTTTGCCTTGGAATGAACAGAGATCATTCTGTCGTTTTTCAGATTGCATCCAAGTACTGCATTTCGGACTCTTGTTCACTATGATGGCTACTCCATTTCTTCTAAGGGATTCTTGCCCGCAGTAGTAGTCATCTGATGGCATGTTCTAATAACCAGTAAAGAACAGTGAAATCACTATACTCAGTAAGTATTAAGTGAGGTGTATTTTGTAAGTCACAGAATTTCAGAGCTGCAGGAGCCCTCAGGCACAAAGTGGTCTCTGTGGGTCCCACTCCTCTTGAGTTGTTTATGAAAGATTGAGTCTGCAGCTAATACCAGTAGACTTCATTTTTTCTCAGCTTCTTTAACATTACTGGTCAGGGCATAGACTTGGATTAATGTGATATTGAATGGATTGCCTTGGAAATGAACAGATGATCATTCTGTTGTGAATGAATAGAGGTCATTCAGATGGAGAAGGCAATGGCACCCCACTCGAGTACTCTTGCCTGGAAATCCCATGGACAGAGAAGCCTGGTGGGCTGCTGTCCATGGGGTCGCAGAGTCGGACACGACTGAGCGACTTCACTTTCACGTTTCACTTTCATGCGTTGGAGAAGGAAATGGCAACCCACTCCAGTGTTCTTGCCTGGAGAATGCCAGGAACGGGGGAGCCTGGTGAGCTGCCATCTGTGGGGTCACACAGAGTCGGACACGACTGAAGCGACTCAGCAGCAGCAGCAGCAGCAGACACTCTAATGATTGTTTCCTCTAGCATTAGATGTCTGCAAAATAGGTAGTCTGCAATAACGTATAGAAACATACTTTCAAAGTGGTCTTCTGGGACCAATAGCACATGCC
Source organism: Aepyceros melampus (assembly GCA_006408695.1). Taxonomy (NCBI): domain Eukaryota; kingdom Metazoa; phylum Chordata; class Mammalia; order Artiodactyla; family Bovidae; genus Aepyceros; species Aepyceros melampus. The sequence goes on along the minus strand of SJXQ01001546.1, from coordinate 141,735 downwards.
CATTACATCTTACTAGCTATCAAGTCATAATACTTCTCTCAATTTCTAACTGTGAAAGACTGTTTAATAACTTTTCTTCCCAGTAATAATGACTATGTTTTAATTGAGACATTCTACTGTGCTTGAATCATCATCCGAGAACCATTGGCTCTTCAACTATTAAGGAACATGTAGAAATGTATCTATCATATCTTTTAATCTATGAAGAATTTTTAATATATCAATAGTCCTGTCTAGCATGGCATGGCCTAATAACAATAGCAAAAATTGAAATTTTGTGCTAAATAAGCTTGAAATCAGCTTTATTGCATAAATCACAGAATTTTAGTGCTTAAGTGATCTAAATCATGAAATGTTCTTCCATGTTCTCTATGTCTTGGGGAATTTGATGAAAGGCAATAATAACAATAGGCTTTTAACAAAATACTGATTTAGACCACCTCTTTCATTTTTCAGAGAGGGCAACTGAAGTTCCATAGGTTAAGATTTGACCAAAGCCACAGGCAAGTTCTAGAACCCAAGTGTGAACTGAAGCCTGGGTGCCCTGACACCTGATCAGTTGTGGTTTCTATTAGTAAAAAGAGCTGTTTATTATTGCTTCCCTACTAAAAGCCAGGCAATATACCAAGATATTTTACATATCAGTTCAGTTCAGTTCAGCCGCTCAGTTGTATCGACTCTTTGCAACCTCATGAACTGCAGCACGCCAGGCCTCCCTGTCCATCACCAACTCCCAGAGTTCACTCAAACTCACGTCCATCGAGTCCATGGTGCCATCCAGCCATCTCATCCTCTCTTGTCCCCTTCTCCTCCTGCCCGCAATCCCTCTCAGCATCAGAGTCTTTTCCAAGGAGTCAACTCTTCGCATGAGGTAGCCAAAGTACTGGATTTTCAGCTTTAGCATCAGTCCTTCCAAAGAACACCCAGGACTGATCTCCTTTAGAATGGACTGGCTGGATCTCCTTGCAGTCCAGAGGACTCTCAAGAGTCTTCTCCAACACCACAATTCAAAAGCATCAGTTCTTTGGCGCTCAGCTTTCTTCACAGTCCAACTCTCACATTCATACATGACCAGTGGAAAAACCATAGCCTTGACTAGATGGACCTTTGTTGGCAAAGTAATGTCTCTGCTTTTGAATGTGCTATCTAGTATTAGCCCTTAAATTTAAAAGCAATAAACCCCTACAAGGTAGTGATTATTTCCCCATTTTACAAAAACACTCAAGTCTTGAGCATTAAGTAATTTGCCCAAGTTCTCTTAAGTAATTCAACAACAGAGCCAAGATTTAAATCCCTGTGTATCCAAACTTCAAAGCAAAAAAAAAAAAAAAAGTTACATTCCACTGCTTTTCTTTCTAGTTCTTAGATATTAAAATATAAATATTCTGAAAACAGTATCTCATCAGATGTTGTTGATCTATGAGAAACAAACACATCAAAACTTAAAAATGAACAGTGTTATTAGGTTCTAACCTTGAAGTATCTAGAAGTAAAGCCCCCAAATTTCCAAGTTCTACACGTCACATTTCCTCCTGACCCATACATGATGAAGATGAAGATATATGGCTATGCACTATTTCTGGACTAGTAATACACTTCACAGAAAATTCTAAATCTCATTTCCTATACCTGTGACCTTTGCTACAATGGTAAGAGGAGTCTGAGTTCCCCCTAACGTTATGACAATAAATTAGACCTTTCATCCAGCAGTCATAACTGCAGGATCACCATCAGGAAAAACAGCCCTCTAATCTCCAAGTCCACTTCCTGACTGCTGTGGGGGTTTGGGGGCATCCTTAGGAAAGTAGATAGAATGACAAGAAGGTCACTTCTGTGGTTGGCTCTCTGACTGAAATAATGCCCATCAACAATTAGTTTGTTGTGGACTTCACTTTGAATTTGTAAAAGCAAATTTAAAACATCCAGTTGTTTACCTCTCCTTATTCCAAGAGGAAGATCAAAAGGAGGCTTATCATGACGGGAGAGGGTTTATTTCCATCTCAGAACAAAAGACAAAAGATTCTGTGTCCTTTCCTTTCCTTTGAGGTTCCTGTGTTCCTTTCCACTCCCTTTCCTGATTGGCAATGATACCCTGACCATCAGTCTATGTATTTTAAGCATAAAAATCAATTTCAGGGACTTGTCTCATTTATTTTCATAATAGGCACAGTAAAAATGGCACCAAATTGCTGTTGGTGGTAAAAGATTTTTTTTTAAACCCTCTTAGATTTTCCTTTCTGGCACCCTATGATACAATGAACTGAAGTGGATCTGGGACAATATCTAGATACAGATTAGAGCTCTGAGAAGAAGAGTTTCGTCTGGGAAATGATACTGGCTTGGCCATCCGTTTGAATTTTGGAAGCCCAGAATTTTGGAAAGCCATCTAATATTCATATTAGAAAATTTCTTTATAGAAAAGCAGCTCTAAAAACTGTGCTGCTTTACTTATTTTAAGAAAAGCCTTAATGACACAGTTTTTATCTTAGATGTGACCTCTAAGGAAAAAAAAATGGAGATTTGAATCCAGTGTGGCAGCATTACTAGAAATGTGCTCACTGTGGCAATGTTTTCACTGTGGCATAGATAGGTTTTATTTGCAAGAATTAGTCTGATCCTCATTTTCAGATGCTGTATATCCCTTGGGGCAGAAAAAATGAAGAGAAAATATGAATTTGTTGTATTTTTTTTAAACAAAGTAAGACTCTACATGGACTAGTAAATGGTACTCAGTAGTATTGTGAGTCATAAAAGACCAGATTGAGTGATCTAAAAATAAGACGTTCAGTTTTTGCTTTTGTTTTAAATCATGATTTCATAAAATGCCCAGTTGGAGATTTGACAGCGAAAATAATCCATGCAGGTGATGTCATTTGCAAGACTATGGACTCAAGAAATACTGTTTTGTGGGGCACCTTCTACAGTTAAGTCACTGATCCAATGGCAGTTGTCATAGAAGATGGTTTTCATAGCTGCTGTGGCGAATTCTCACATAGCCAGACTCACGTGAAAAGCTGTGCATTCCTTGGGGGCTGGACTCTGATTTTAGGCATCATCAATCAGGCCACAAATAACGGCGTCAAGACCCAGAAGATAAAATGTTTCCCCACTGAGAAGCCATTCAGTTTTCATCCGTAATCCTCGGGGAAATAAGTGTAAGAACCCAGGTAAATCCAAAGGGAGCTATGGTCCAGGTCCCACACATAATACGTGTAATTCTGTGTCATCAGAGTCGCTTACTAAAGAGTCCCCAAATCCCTAAATGAAGATTTAATTCTACTGCAACCTTTCAGAAACAGTCTAAACCAATTAGTCTTAAAAACCTAGGAAATGTTAAGACAAAGGGTGGTTTGGCAAAGTCCGCTCCTGTTAGCTTTTCTATCTTTTACTCCCCTAACTCCCTTTTTAACCATTTTCCAAATTATCTTCTTGCTGAGTGTTTACCCTAGAATGTCAGATTTCTTCCACTAGAAAAGGTCTTTTGTTCACTTCCTCTAGTTGTGTAGTTCAGCTCTATATAAGTCTTCTTGAAGTCTTCTGATTTGTTTGTTCAGAATTCAGTCCATTTTCATGGTTTTGTTTCCTTTGAAAGGAGATGAACTGGACACAATTTCTCTAACTTTCTTCATTCTCATCATATGGAAGTGGGTTCAGGGCTCAGGAAACCTGCCTCCTTTCTTGCCAGTTCTGACAAATAGGAATTCTCTCAAGAGCCACGGGGCAGCTAATTACCAGCACCCCTGGACTCACCTGCCAGCCCCCACCTGCTTCCTCTCTCATAAGCAGACCTGGTATGAGATAGGAAATCTTTGGCGGATTTTAAATGCCCAAACTCGCAATCAAAGGTATGTTTGAGAAAAAATTAGTCAGCAGCCTCAAGTTGGCTTGTTTGATCAGTTTAAATAAGATGACTTAAACAGCAGAGAGATCAGATACTGGGAGACTAGTTAATGGCCAGTGGTCCTAATGAAAAGTAATGATGTCCTGAGTGAGGGCGGTAGCAAGGGCAATGGGAGATGCCCTGCAGAGGTCAGATGTGTTGGGCTTAATAGCTCATCAGCTGTGTGGGAAGAGAATGACATGCAGCGGTGGGTGGTCAAAAAAAGATGCTGGGACCTGAGCTTGTGTGACTTCTGTGATATCATGCCATTAAGGAAAGACTGAGAGGAAAGATGGTCCATTTAGTTAGTGCTCAATTACTCAGTCGTGTTCAACTCTTTGCGACCCCATAGACTTTAACCTGCCAGGCTCCTGTGTCCATGGAATTTTCCAGGCAAGAATACTGGAGTGGGTTGCTATTTTCCTTCCTCAGTTTAGTTGAGGTATGCTATTGGATATGTGCTGTAAGATACAGAGATAAGATTTCTTCCCAACCTTCGAAACTCGCTTCCCACTTCTCAGAAGATTGCCCCAGCTCAGTGACGTAATTAGTGATATAGTACCTAGCTGTACCACTAGTGTAATAGGCGTGAACCCAAACACTTTTTTTCTGGGTTAGCTTTCTGGACTTCTCTAATCATCTGAGTGGCTCAGATGAGCCAATATAATGATATGTGCTTAAGGAAACGGACCAAAGGAGGCTACTCATCCTACTTCCTGTCAAGCCACAAGACTGAGTGGATAGAGAATCAATGCCACTCATGTGTGGTCAGCCCATTTAGCCAGGGTAGGGGAATCCACAGAGGTGTGGATGCTAATGGTTTCATTGGAGCTTCCTGATGCTTTGGCTATACTCTTCAGGAAAATGTAGCTGAAGTAGCAATGTTTAAGTTTCAGGAAGCCAGGTCCAATCTTCCTCTCCGAAAGAGCCATGGCAAGCAGAAATCCTGGCCCTGGGTCCACTGTCAACTAGCAGTTCTGTGCCAGCAGAACACTCATTCAGGGAGAGACCCCTGGCTTGGTGCTGAGACTAAGTGCTCACAACTAGAAAATTTTGTGACAAGGTCAGAATCTCTGGAAATATAGAAATACTGCTTCTCAGTCTATACGCCATTTATCTACCAGTCACCTTTTCCGTGTATCATGCTCAAACCACTTTAAGCTCTTTGCCTTCTGAATAAAGCCAATGACCCTTCTTTGATCTGCCTTTTTGTTAACATTGAAAATCCATTTAGACCACAGTATAAAATAAAGTTGCTAGATTTAGCAAATAAAAATAACCAGCACTCAGTGAAATTTGGATTTCTGATAAACAGTGAGGGTTTTGTTTTTTAAGTATATCCCAAATAGCACATGGGATATGATGTGATATATTTTTGTGCACTAAGATATTACTTGATATTTATCTGAAATTCCAGAGCATCCTGCATTTTATCTGGCAATGTGACTGCAAAGAGAAAACAACTTGAGAACCACTTCCAGAGCCAGATCAGTCTCCATTCTGCTGCTTACCTGTTCTAACCGTGGTCTCCTTTACTCATGTCCAGGGCTATCTCATGTCCATAAGCTTGTGCTCACAAAATACTGCAAAATCCACCAGGAAGTGGAAAGTCCAGGCTCACAGGCTCTTCTGATTTGGATTTAATTTCACAGTCATCATAGCTCCTTTTTTACTAATATAGTTTTGCAGGTTATTCTACTGAATTATCCAAGCTGACAACCAACTTTAGTCCTGTTTCAACACAGTCAAGTTTCTGGGTAGGACATTTGCAAAAACTTTGATGGAGAAGTCTCCAGAATAAACACACATTATTTAAAAAAAGTTCTTTCCTGTTGTATAAGTATAATCATCTCCTCTGGGTGTGTACTGCTAGCTCTAGAGGGGTGATGTTTCTAGCCCAAGATCAGTTAATATTTTTATAAAGATAAGATTGGGTTAAAGTCAGTGCCACAGTAAGTCTCAAAGGGAGTATCAGGAGATAAGATGTCGCAGAAAGATGCTAGGAAACCAAGGGAAGAGGTCAGGCTGCATTGGCCAAAGACCAGCCTACTCTCATTGGTTGGATGAGTACTATCTCACCATGTTGGGCCACGAATACCATCTTGATTTCACTGGCTCCTTCTTCCCTGACTGCCTGCTGAATGCATTTAGCTACTTTGTTCTAGAAGCAGTAGGCAGCTTTCCTCTGCTTCCCACTGTTTCCCTCACCACAATGCATCACCACCCATGACCTCCCCACCCCACTCCACACACACAAGGGGAAGAACTACCCAGTTGGTGCCACCACAGGTACTTTGTTCATCTGGCTGAATGAATCCCTTACGTAAGATTGGAGGGGTCACTCCTTCTCCGCCTTAATGTCTGCCAGCCCTAGACTAAGGAGCCTGCCATCCAGTTTCAAAAGCATTTCTTAGTCCTGGGTACTTTCTGAGAGATCTTGCAGACAGTGCTGAACACAGAGTGATTAATTATGTTCCTTTCTCCCAAAGTTGATCAGCAATTCACCAATCAAACAATCCAACACTAATAGAATGAGGTAAAATGTTCTATAAATGTAGGAATTAGCATTTGTGTTATGTCACAGCTCTAACATATTAAGGAAGTGTGGTCATATTATAAAGACTTTAGTTGACTACTAGCAAGGTAACAGACATGCAAAAGTGAAAGTGAAAGTTGCTCAGTCGTGCTATGGGCTGTATAGTCCCTGGAATTCTCCAGGCCAGAATACTGGAGTGGGTAGCCTTTCTCTTCTCCTAGGGATCTTCCCAACCCAGGGATTGAACCCAGGTCTCCCGCATTGCAGGTGGAGTCTTTACCAGCTGAGCCACAAGGGAAGCCCAAGAATACTGAAATGGGTAGCCTATCCCTTCTCCATGGGATCTTCCCAACCCAGGAATCGAACCAGGGTCTCCTGCATTGCAGGCAGTTCTTTACCAACTGAGCTATGAGGGAAGCCCTCATACAAGGTTGAGGGCTAAAAAAATAGGCTACCTGACTATCCTTCAGCTGTTAGTGTATGCATTTCAGGAGTATGCCTGTACTGCTAACAATATCTGACTTAGGGAGGCTCAGTCTTACTTAGGCTATTTAGTGTCAACCTCACAGTGCAGACAGTGACCCAAGCGAGATCTGCCAGTTCAATAAGCATTTAAGCGCGTCTTCAAACCCAGTTATGTAAAACGATAGCTTACCACCATTTAGTTGCCAAGATAATAATTGTTTTTACTCTGATACTCTTCAATCTCCAGAATTGTTTCAGTTTCTCTACCAGGGTCCTACACTTATCTGTCTTTTCCTGAACTCCTTCTTATGATGTTTCTATTAAGCGGTAAAGCTGTTCCAATAATAGTAATGACAGTGTTTCTTTTATCAGAAGTTTCCATTATCTAGGCAGGCACTCGTTAGTCTTGGTTCCTAAACTTTCAATTTTACATTCTTTATTAAAGGAAAAAGCTTTTATAAATGCCTGCAGAATTTTATCTTTCCTTTCATTTCCTGTTGACTGAAGTGTACCCCTCCCAAAAATGCTATAAATTTAGTATACTTTGAAACAAATTTGTATTTTATTCACAAAAACATCTACCTGTATTTTAATAACAGGGTTCATATCAGAATAAAATAGTTTGTCCCTTCAGTCTACAAATACTACAAATATTGATTTATAGACCTTCTACTTGAAGTTCTGGCTTCCCAGCTGACTCAGTGATAAAGAGTCTGCCTGCCTGTGCAAGAGACGAAAGAGATCCAGGTTCGATCCTGGGTCAGGAAGATCCCCTGGAGGAGGAAATGGCAATCCACTTCAGTATTCTTGCCTGGGAAATCCAATGGACAGGGAAGCTTGGCAGGCTACTGTCCATGGGGTCGTAAAGAGTCAGACTTGACTTATCAGTTCAACAACAACAACAACATGAAGTTCAAGGTTGCTAACATGGGCCCACATTCCACTGTCTGTTTGATACATTCTACATGTTCTGTATCTCAGAAGGGATACTGACCAGGGACTGTTCTCTCTGGGGATAAGGTTCCTTAAGTGACAGTGGCACATAAAACCTATCAGTCTCACTTCAGAAGGACCAGGGAGGGGGAGTATGGGCTAATTTAGGATCAGGACTTTTCTTTGAAAAGCCCTCACAGATTATCCTAAAAGATCCCTACCACTCTTTACTCCATTGAAAGCTGCTCTTGGAATTTTTAGCTTTGTTGTTGTTCTTGTAGCAGCTATTTATGCTAGTATTGTGAACAAATGTATTCACCATCGAGGTTTCAGTTCTGTTTCATGTACACAGAGATGGTACCTTTAAGGTAAAGAGAGATGAGTAGATTAGGTTGCACGCATACAATGTAAGTAGCTTCAGTCTTGTCCAAATCTTTGCTTAGATATAGAATAATGTCTTATAGGCCTATCTCCCCCAGTGCCAACACTCCAGATCCATCCTAACAACACCCCCTCCTCCACATAATGTTTCCCCAAAACAGTGAAGGGCACTGACTGTCCTTACCTCTCCTGTGTCCCCCTCCCTGATAAAAGTCCTCTCTCTTAAGCGAGAGTTAGCATGCAGTAAGCTTCCTGTGGTTTCAAAGCCAAATCATCCTGGAGGTTTACCAATGCCAAGTAAGAGAGAGAGAAGGAAAGCGGTAGAAAGTAGGGAGATGTGTCCACCCGCCCTCTGCGTGAGGAGAAAGGGAGATAGGACCACCTAGCCGCCAAGTCCAGGAGGGCAGCACCCCCGAGAGCCACGTGCAGATGCTGAGTAGTGTGTCAAAGTTTTAAATCAAGCTGGGACAGGTACTGGAATACTCTGACTTAAACAGTGCTTGGTCCACTCATCAGTTACTCTTTATGACTCAAAGGTTTATGACTTGAAGCTGGCGCTACTGCTGCTTGTGTTCCTCCCCCTTCTTTTTTTTGGCTAGGTTTCCACTCCTTCCCTGGGTCCCCTCCCTCCTTCCTCTTTGTTATCTGCGCTTCACTGGAAGAATGGCCCAAGGACCATGCGTCAGCTGGCCCACCAAGGGCTCCAGACGTTGCCCCGGCTGCCGCCTGGGGAGCCAGAGGACATGTGCGGGATGTGCTCCACAGGACGGGTGCCAGCTCACCCAGGGAAATTTATTAGGCGACAGGGATGCGGGTGTGGGGAGGGGAAAGCCCCTGTCTGGGTTTATAATTGAGATGATACGCCTATAGGTTGCATAATAAACAAACGAAAGAGGGGATGTTGAATGACATGGTGCCTCAAGCGAGGGAGAGGGTTCTCAGGCTTCGTGTCAGGGCACAGAGCAAGGAGAGTCAACGAAGTCCCTCCTCCACCCCTAGAAAGACCTCAAAGCAAGAATGTGCAGCTCTATCCCAATCCCTGATAAAGGACACTTTCCTTGGAGTCATTGTGAGTGACCGGTCCTGGGCCTCTGGGGCGGCTGACGCCACCGCCTCACAAGGAGAATAGTGTGAGATCCCCAACTTTGCTTCCCTTGTTTGAATTTCACCTGAAACTGTGAATCCCAAACTTTGGGGAGTGAATGCCTAAGAATTTTCTGCCTCGATCTCTTACAGTTTCTTGGGCCCTCGCCACAGTACTGGTATTTGAGTTAGAGGCCTAAGAGGGAAATCAGTCCCACGTGGGGAGATAACAAAACACTCTCCACCTTGGAATCATGAAGTGGAATTTCAGTCTGAAGCCAAAAATCCTATCTCTGCCTGCTTTGCTAATTACATAAATTTCCTTGCTAGATTCTGCAGCTGTTTCTAAGAGTACAACTCTGGTTCCCAGAAGTGGCACTGCTCATGGAGGGATAGATGGCACTCACGCCTGGTCTGGAGCTCAGACTCTTAAGTGCTCATCTTATTTCTGTTGATGATGCTAGGTGACCCTAGATTCATTTCATGCTTTGAGACAATGAGACAGACAGACAGGTGTGTGTGTGTGTGTGTGTGTGTGTGTATTGGTTCTGAATGTGGTGGTGGTTTATTCGCTAAGTCATCTCCAACTGTGTGGACCCGTGGACTGTAGCCTGCCAGGCTCCTCTGTCCACGGGATTTCCCAGGCAAGAAGAATAATGGAGTGGGTTGCCATTTCCTTCTCTCTTCCCTACCCAGGAAATCGAACCTGGGTCTCCTGCATTGCAGGTGGATTCCTTACCAATGGAGCTACCAGGGTAGGGACTAGCAGTAAAGATTAAGTGCAAAATCCTTATGGAAAGCACTGGAAGAGAAGCAGGGCTATAGCTGAAAATAAGTATATATGAAGCTGCTTTGAGAATGTTCCAGATTTTACTATGGGAAGGATCATCTCACTTTATAGATAACCCCCTAATATACTGTTTGACCTGAGGAAGAACAACTTGATATGATAGGATGCATTTCCCCTCTCTTATCTGTGCCAGAACCTCACTGCCTTGTCTGACAACATCCCATCATAACTTTCATGAAGAATAGAGAAGTTAGGGGAAAGGTTTAGCTGAATAACAATGAGTTCTCCCCAAATATGCAGATTATTTCAGCATGAGTGTGTGTGTGAACGCAAATGCACTCAGAACAGTTGTTTCTACATTGAAATGTAACCTAGTTACCCAGAAAAGAGCAAGTGCTTTGTAAAATTTTACTTCTTTTGTTTCTTGAGTTCCTTTTAATAGAAAGATGGACAAGTCTGAGTAAATGTGACTCCCACAAATAAGTACTGTGTTTTAGCAAAAATTAGACTCACAATAAACCCGTCTTGATGATATAGGGTGATTGGGCAGAGAACCTAGAGACCTACTGTGGTTAAAAATATTAAGGACTTTTTATTTGACACACAGATGAACCAATAAAAATGTGACCTCTTGACATCTATAAAAAAAGATATCTTGGGTTTCTTTCAGTGAAATATTTGAAGGCTTTAAAATTTTAAACAAAGCCCAGCTGGTTTATATGCACAAGTTCCAAATCCTGAAATATTCCCATGGTTTCTAGTTTCAAAGAATTCTGCTGTAAACTAGTGGATAAACTAAACTGGTAAGATATTTTTCTTTTTTAAAATGTTGCTTTATTTTTGGTATCAAGTAGTACGTAGAATAAGTAAACATTGAGAGGAAAAATGTGAATTACTCTGGTGGGAAAAGAAAAAGAGTATCATTGTGATTCAAATGTAGTAAAAGTTATAAAAGCTAAATTCCCAGAGTGTGAAAGTATACCAGATTCTCTCCCAGGTTTTACATTTAGATTTAATTTAAATATAGTCACAGTGCCACATATTTAGATTCTAGAGCTGAGAACAACATTTTTGAAGTTCCCTCTTTAGGTCACAGTCCCTGTGTTATATTTATTATTTTGTGAAGGGACAGACAGTCTGACCTTTCTTCCCTCAGCCTGCCTAGATTAAGCTCCGTTAGCCCATGATTTGGAAGCCAATAAATAGCTCCATGGTGATTACCAATGCTTTGTTATTTTTCAAATGCTAAATGACCTCTAATCATGGTCATTTTAAAGTTTTGTTTTTTTTAAATTTCATTATAGCTCTCCTTATTGCTGTTGTTCCAACTGGATCTAACTACTAGCAGGCTTTCCTGCAAAAACACATGTTCTTCTTAATAGTGAATTTTCATTTTCCACACTCCTCCAGGCTCAAGCACTTTCCACTCTTGCACTTTCTCTAACCCCGCCTCAAGTTACTAAGTTTTCATTTTGTCTTTTACTCTCAAAAAGTCTTCAGTCTGCAAGTTCTTAATGTGTCCGTGTTGCAAACCTGCTGAACCGTGTCTACCAAAACGGGAGAACTGCAGTTGCAGTGGGCACCTGCACTCACTTTGTAAGTCACAGTGTGGAGAAGCACTCTGCCTCTTCTGACTCAGGGAATGGCGTTTGCAGGAGAAGTCCCAAAGAGCTCCTGGTAAATCAGTCTGAAGGTTCTGCGTGGGCTCCATTCACACAATTGTTTACACTTCCTGTCTGGGAATCAAATTTCTGTCACTGCAGTGAATCCTGGCATTTTCATTTAAACTTTGTGGTGGGGGAGGATGGCACGGAGAAAGGTTATTCCCTCAGAAAGGCAACAGGAGGGGCTATTCTTTCTCTCCTTCATGTATCCTCTGAAAGTATACATTGACTTCAGGCAGGTGTTCACTTCCAGAGAGGCAGAGGCATCAGGTTGCTCCTGAGCAGATCTTGTAATAGTTATCACAAGCGGGCTGCATCCTAGCCAGGCACGCTCTCTCAGCAAGCCTTTTGCCCAAAGTCCCTGACTTTTGAGTTGCAGACGTTCTCTCTTTAGCCAGTTCAGACACAGGGACATTTGGACTTTTCATAACCTCTCATTCTAGAGTTTATACATGTGGGAATCCACCCTTTCCTCCTCCAAACCGACAACTATGATTAAACCCTGGAAGGAAGGGATGGGAAGTGTGTGAGTACATAGCCCACCAATGACTCAGGAGTCAGAATTTCCGAGAGAAAATATCTGATGAGTTTTTATAGGCTTTGGTGGGAAGGAAGAGAAGAGTTTTCCTCCAGGCATCTCACAAGGCAGAACAATGTAAGGCAAAGTTAGGGCTAATATATAAACAGTATCTGGCGCATCCAGCACACTCTAACCGCATAACCTTGCAATCATTTGGCACAGCAGGGAGAAAGTCAGGACAAAACCAAGCTATGCACTCAATATTCTTTGTGTGACTGTAACTTAAATCCTTCGGGATGGCCTTTGGGGCATCATATTGATGGTAGGAGCTTTCTGTAAGGCATAGCTTGAGGCAAGGGGTGGAGTGGTTGGTCACCAGTGAGCTTAACGATATCTTAACCGAAACTAACTTCTCCAGTAGAAAAGAATAGTACTGGAGTTTAGAGATTATTCATCTTGAATACTGTAGTCACATCTTTGCTGAGTTGATTCTCCTTGCTGAATAAGCAAAGCAACAGGAGAATAAATTACTACATTTCCCAAATTTAAAAAGTAAGAACATACTAAAAATAAATTTAGAAAGCTCATTTCTTTTTTAAAAAAAATCTTAAAAATTAGGATTCAGAATGAAAAATTAAACAGGATTAGTCTCCATTTCATCTATTCAAAAACGTTTCATTTTTCTCAACAGAAACTAGTTAGGAGGTTTCAAATTCCTTTATGTAGGCTTTTGGCATATAGTTAATATAGACAGATAAAGTTACTATTCACCTACGGCCCTGGGTTCTTTTATTCCTCATACAAACTATTTAAATGATATCTTTATTGAGTTTTCATCGATAAGTATTATTTAACAGGAAATCTCAAATAAGGGGTAACTCTAAAATGAGCAAGATTAATGCAGGAGACCTGGGTTCTATCCCTGCGTCGGGAAGATCCCCTGGAGAAGGAAATGGCAACCCACTCCAGTACTCTTGCCTGGAGAATCCCACGGAGGGAGGAGCCTGATGGGCTATAGTCCATGGGGTCGCAAAGAGTCAGACACGACTGAGCGATTTCACTTTCACTTTCACTTTTCAGCAAAGTTATGATGAGAATCTTCAAATTACAAATTAGTACAGTAAACAACATAAAGTACAGGGGAATGTATTAAACAAATATTAGAATGCTTAACTTCAATTAAAAGCATTTATCTCAATATTTTAGGGTACTTCTGAGGTATTGAAAATAATCTGATTTTGTTGTTTTTACTATAGCATATAAGTAGATTAAAAGTTTAAAACTGAAATAATTATAAAGTAGGACATCCATTATAATTATAGTATTTAAGATTCTAAGGCTAAAAATGTTAATGTCTAACCATATAGTCTCCTTTTTTTTCTTTTCATTTGTTTTTGGGAGGAGGTGGTTTTCCCATGTGCTCACTGCAAAACCTGTAAACACAGGGATAGTCACTGAGGCAGGGTTGCAGCACTGAAAACTGGCTAGAGTACCTTATGAGTGGTCATCAGCAGAGAGCTAGTTATTTAACTAGCTTAGTGTTAGGATATACATATGTAACAGAATTCTATCCAAACCTTGAAAGTAATTGGGTACATCTGTATACCTTAACATGAAGACATGTACATTATTTTTATTATATGCATATTTTAAGCAAGTTGTAGAACAATTCACATAGAAATTTGTGAACAAAAAATGTGTTCATATAATGTATGCAGAATATATAAAATATATTGGCAATTTCTTAGAAAATGATTTGAATAATCATATTGTTGCTGCTGCTGCTAAGTCGCTTTAGTTGTGTCCAACTCTGTGCGACCCCGTAGACGGCAGCCCACCTGGCTCCGCCATCCCTGGGATTCTCCAGGCAAGGACACTGGCGTGGGTTGCCATTTTAGCTACCTCAATAGATGGGGGAGTTCTGCTTTCAAGTTCATTCGATTCTATGTTGATTTGCTAAATGTTAGTCTGTATGATGTGAATTTTTTCAATTTGTGAAAAACAAAGATTGATATAATAGGGTACCCTTATCTACATATTAAAATATTAAGAGTACTTGTTTCTATATTTTTTCTTCCTTAATCATTTGTATTGTCTATTTTTTTCCGTACTCTCTATATGTAACTGTGTATTGAGGGCAGGAGGAGAAGAGGGTGACAGAGGATGAGATGGTTGGATGGCAGCATCGACTCAATGGAGAGGAGTTTGAGAAAACTCCAGGAGATAGTGAAGGACAGGGAAGCCTGGCAGGCTGCAGTCCATGGGGTTGCAAAGAGTCAGACACAACTAAGGAACTGAACAACAAAATAAAGAATTAATTTTAAAAATATTAAAGCAGAGAACAGTCCCAACAGAGGGACAACATACAGAGGCAACAGAGTGGAAAGGAAGATGCCTGAGTGTGTGCTGTCCAAAGTAGTTACCAAGCCTTATTATTAAGTCATAAGCTTAAACTACAGTCCTCTCACCCCATGGCAAAAAAGGCAGACCTTTTCAGATAATTGATGAAAAGGCCCCAGGTGCTTGCATACAGACATTTCTTAAGCATAATAATAAGACAACATTAATTTAATATTAAGACTTAGAATCAGTCAGGTTTCTAAAAACTAATATTTGACTGGAAATAGTTCAACTTATTTCTCATTGCCTCCATATCCCATGCAGGGTAAAAACCATCGCTTCCTTTACTGAGAACAATCTATAACTTGACTAAGCAAAGATGCTTTAAAGTTACTTGAGATAGCATTGAAACCCATCAAATGTATTGAGTCATTTCTTTTGGACATATATTTATAAACTCGGAATTGTTGTGTTTTACTTATAAACTAGTAAATGAACCCAAAAGAAGGATTTGCACCTGTCAAGAAAAGCACACAGACTTGTCCACCATGATCAGCATTGACTGCTGTTTCAGCACGATTTTTGCAGACCAGGATGTAAACTAGAGAAAATCTGGCATAACTGCCTTTTTAGAGGCATTGAGCTTCCCCAAAGCATGCTCCAAATTCTAGCACCATCTCTCACTCCAAGAAACTCAGACACTATATTCAGTAACCTGGAGGAAAAGTTCATACTGTTAATAAGAAAGTATGAAAAGTGAACCATGTAAAACATCACATAGACATAGACACAGGACAGCCATATTTTCCTGGGTAGAGTAAACCTCCAGAGATCTGTTCCTTCAGAAAAAGGTCTGAATAGCACTAGCATTAATTCACGTCACTTACACACACACACACACACACACACACGCACACACATACACACACTCTCTCTCTCACTCACACCCTGTAGGCAGCCCTACCACTTTATTTTCTTTCTCTTTTAAAAATAATTAATTTCAACAGACAATAAATGCCAGAAGTATAAAATTTAAGTGTCTTCCCCCAATTCCTGTCATTCACTCACCCAGATTATCTTCAGATGGTTACATTTTAAAATTTTCAATACATTTGAAAAATACTTTGGGGTAAAGAGAGGGCTAGGGTTCAACTTTATTTACTTCCAGATGGCCACATGATTATCCCTCTTTTTCTCTCATGTTCCACAGCGCTACATTTGATACCATCTAAATTCTTGTATTTAAATCAATTTCTAGACTCACTCTTCAGTTCCATTGATGTGAAAGCACAGATAATGGTTAAGTTCTAGAGCCTGAACCCTTGGGTTCAAATCTCAGTTCTGCTGCTTACTGGCTGTGTGACCTCGGGCAAGTTGCTTAAACTCTGCCTAAATTCCTTACTTACAAAATGGGTGAATAACTATAAGATTATTGACGGATTAAACTATTTAAGAGATGAGAACACTCAGAAAGTACTTGATAGAGCATGCAATTCGTATTAGTGATCATTACTCTTACAACATACTGTTGTTTTATTGGTACTTAATTAAATTAAATTTAAAACTCAACATTCAGGAAACTAAGATCATGGCATCTGGTCCCATCACTTCATGGCAAATAGATGGGGAAAGAGTGGAAACAGTGACAGACTTTATTTTCTTGGGCTCCAAAATCACTGCAGATGGTGACTGCAGCCATGAAATTAAAAGATGCTTGCTCCTTGGAAGAAAAGTAATGACTAAGTTAGTTCAATTCAGTTCAGTCGCTCAGTTGTGTCTGACTCTTTGCAACTCCATGAACCGCAGCTCTCCAGGCCTCCCTGTCCATCACTAACTCCTGGAGTCTACCCAAACCCATGTTCATCAAGTCGGTGATGCCATCCAACCAACTCATCCTCTGTCGTCCCCTTCTCCTCTTGCCTTCAATCTTTCCCAGCATCAGGGTCTTTTCAAATGAGTCAAGTCTTCACGTCAGGTGGCCAAAGTATTGGAGTTTCAGCTTCCACGTCAGTCCTTCCAATGAACACCCAGGACTGATCTCCTTTAGGATGGACTGGTTGGATCTCCTTGCAGTCCAAGAGACTCTCAAGAGTCTTCTCCAACACCACAGTTCAAAAGCATCAATGTCTCAGTGCTCAGCTTTCTTTATAGTCCCACTCTCACATCCATACATGACCACAGGAAAAACCATAGCCTTGACTAGACGGACCTTTGTTGACAAGGTAATGTCTCTGCTTTTTAATATGCTTATCTAGGTTGGTCATAACTTTCCTTCTAAGGAGCAAGCGTCTTTTAATTTCATGGCTGCAATCACCATCTGCAGTGATTTTGGAGCCCAGAAAAATAAAGTCAGCCACTGTTTCCAATGTTTCCCTGTCTATTTGCCATGAAGTGATGGGACCGGATGCCATGATCTTAGTTTCCTGAATGTTGACTTTAAGCAAACTGTTTCACTAGACAGCATATTAAAAAGCAGAGACTTAACTTTAGCAACAAAAGTCCATCTACTCAAGGCTAGTTTTTCCAGTAGTCATGTATGGATGTGAGACTTGGACTGTAAAGAAAGCTGAGCACTGAAGAATGGTTGCTTTTGAACTATAGTGTTGGAGAAGACTCTTGAGACTCAACTAGTCCATCCTAAAGGAAATCAGTCCTGAATATTCATTGGAAGGACTGATGCTAAGCTGAAACTCTAATACTTTGACCACCTGATGTGAAGAACTGACTCATTTGAAAAGACCTTGATGCTGGGAAAGATTGAAGGCCGAGAAGAAGGGGATGACAGAGGATGAGATGGTTGGATGGCATTACCGACTTAATGGACATGAATTTGAGTAAACTCTGGGAGTTGGTGATGGACAGGGAGGCCTGGTGTGCTATGATCCATGGGGTTGAAAAGAGTTGGATACGACTGAGTGACTGAACTGAACTGAATTAAATTGATGGATTAATTAAGAGAGAACTGACATGTAAATATTGAGTCTTCCCAAGTAAACATCATGTCCTTGTTTTTATGGACTCAAGTCTTTTTTGTGTTGGACATACACCCACATATCTTTATGCATGTTTTATAGTTCAGTTCAGTTCAGTCGCTCAGTCGTGTCCTACTCTTTGTGACCCCATAAATCACAGCACGCCAGGCCTCCCTGTCCATCACCAACTCCCAGAGTTCACTCAGACTCACATCCATCGAGTCCGTGATGCCATCCAGCCATCTCATCCTCGGTCATCCCCTTCTCCTCCTGACCCCCATCCCTCCCAGCATCAGGGTCTTTTCAAATGAGTCAACTCTTCACATGAGGTGGCCAAAGTACTGGAGCTTCAGCTTTAGCATCATTCCTTCCAAAGAAATCCCAGGACTGATCTCCTTCAGAATGGACTGGTTGGATTTCCTTGCAGTCCAAGGGACTCTCAAGAGTCTTCTCCAACACCACAGTTCAAAAGCATCAATTCTTCGGCGCTCAGCCTTCTTCACAGTCCAACTCTCACATCCATACATGACCACAGGAAAAACCATAGCCTTGACTAGACAGACCTTAGTCGGCAAAGTAATGTCTCTGCTTTTGAATATNCTGGCAGAGATGGAACTTATTCCCACGTCTATGCAATCTGATTGGTAATATTTCACATCCATCTGATTAGCAACATCTAATTAAATTAAAAAATTAACTAGATCTGGTAATATCAAGTATTGGTAAGAAATTGAAGAAAAAAAGTCTCAGACATTAATGGTTGGAATATAAATAAGAACAGGTAGTTAAGGGAGTAATTCAGAAATACCTAGTAAAATTAAATATTGAGGTCCAGGAGAAATCAAAGCACTTGTTTGAAAAAAGACTTGTATAAGAATGTTCACAGCTACTGTATTACTTATCTATTGCCACATAATAGAGTATCTCAAAATTCAGTGTCTTAAAACAACAAATGTTTATTTTCTCAGTTTCATTCACAGCTTAGTTGAATGCCTCTGCCTCAAGATCTCTCACAGGGCTCCAATCAAGGCATCATCTGGGGCTCTGCTCTCATATGAAGATTCAGCTGAAGGAGGTAGATTACACAAGTCCTTGTGTACCAGGAGGCAGCAATCATTTGGGGTCCCTTTAGAGGTTGCCTACCACAGCAAGTTTATTCAAAACAGCCCCAAACTAGAAACAGTTTGGATGTTCATTGATAAGAAATGGATAAACAAAGTATGGTGCATTCATACAATAGAATACTATTCAGTAATAAAAAGGCTGAGTTAAAGAAGCCTTACACAAAAGAATATACAGTGCATGATTTAATTTATATGAGTTTCTATAACAGACAGAACTGCTCATCTATGGCAGAAAAAATCAGAACAGTGATTGCCTGAGGTAGAGGTAATTGACTGAGAGGAGGTATGAAGGAACTTGGGCTTTTCAGGTGGCACTAGTGGTAAAGAACCCACCTGCCAATGCAGGAGAGTTAAGAGATATGGGTTCAATCCCCGGATCCAGAAGATGCCTTGGAGGAGGGCATGGCAACCCACTCCTCTGTTCCTGCCTGGAGAATCCCCATGGACAGAGAAGCCTGGTGGACTACAGTCCATAGGGTCACAAAGAGTACGACATGACTGAAGCGATGTAGCATGCACACACATGAAGGAACTTTCTGGGTTCATGCTAATTTTCTGTGTACTGAAAGGAACTACAACAATGCAAGTACATGCATTTGTCAGAACTCATTGTATTACCACTTAAGATTTGTGTACTTTATTACAGACAAATTTTACCTCAAAAGAAAAAAGAAGCATACACAAATACTGACTTCTATTTAATGAGGTATGTGCTGAAGTACTTAGGAGTGAAGTTACTGATGTCTGCAATTTCGAAAAGCATCAGAAAAATAAGATAGATTGATGGATTAATAGAGGAATTGATAGATGGATATTTATGTATAATAAAACAAGTATTGCAAAATGTTAATTGTAGAATCTAGGTAATGGGTACATATGAACTCACTGTACAATTCTTTCAATTTTTCTGTATGTTTGAAAATTTTCTTAATAAAATGTTGGAGGAAAAGATATATATTCCCTATTACCTAGTAATCCAATTCTAGGTATTTCTCCTACAGAAAAATCTCAAACATGAGTATTTTAAGATTTGTGTACTTTATTACAGACAAATTTTACCTCAAAAGAAAAAAGAAGCATACACAAATACTGACTTCTATTTAATGAGGTATGTGCTGAAGTACTTAGGAGTGAAGTTACTGATGTCTGCAATTTCGAAAAGCATCAGAAAAATAAGATAGATTGATGGATTAATAGAGGAATTGATAGATGGATATTTATGTATAATAAAACAAGTATTGCAAAATGTTAATTGTAGAATCTAGGTAATGGGTACATATGAACTCACTGTACAATTCTTTCAATTTTTCTGTATGTTTGAAAATTTTCTTAATAAAATGTTGGAGGAAAAGATATATATTCCCTATTACCTAGTAATCCAATTCTAGGTATTTCTCCTACAGAAAAATCTCAAACATGAGTATAGGTAGACATATGCAAGGAAGCACTCTATGTAATACCAAAAAGGTAGAGCCAGCTCAACTGCCCTTCAGTAAAGGAATGGATAAATCAACTATGATTTGAATAGAATATACAATGGAACTAGATCTACATGAATCAACTGGGATAAACCTGGAAAACAACATTAAGTTTAAAAGGCAAGCTTCAAAATCATACATACACTTTGAGACCTTTTTGCAAAAGCAATGATAAATATTGTTTATGGCAACTGACATATGAAATAAAAGTATAAAAGCATTCATTGAAATAATATATACCCTGTTCAGGATGATGGCAACCATTGAGGAGGGACAAAGGGGAAAGGGATGCAGGTGGGGTTTGAGAAGTATCTGTAATGTTTTCTTTCTTTCAGAAGTAATCTGGAGACTTCCTGGGTAATCCAGTGGTTGAGGCTCTGCTTTCATTGCAGGGATCACAGGTTTGATACCTGTCAGGGTAAGATCCTGCATGCCCCATGGCATGGCCAAATAAATAAATAAAACAGTCAGCTATGGAAAGAATTGGCATTAAAAAATCTGTAGCAATTGTGAAAATACATTAATATGTTTATTCTTAGTGGTAGGTTCATTCTTATTTCAATAATTACCATATTCTATATTTCCTGTAGAAGGGAAAGGCTATGCACTCTGGTATTCTGGCCCAGAGAATTCCATGAACTGTATAGTCCATGGGGTCGCAAAGAGTTAGATATGACTGAGCGACTTTCACACTTCACTATATTCTAGGAACTTGGCTAAATGTTTTATATATATGTCTTATATCTCATTTAATTCTCAAGTGAGGTAGATTATCATTCATACCCACTTTCCAAATTAGGAGCCTAAAGCTTAAGGGAGAAATATCAACAACTCAGATATGCAGATGACACCACCCTTACGGCAGAAAGTGAAGAGGAGCTAAAAAGCCTCTTGATGAAAGTGAAAGTGGAGAGTGGAAAAGTTGGCTTAAAGCTCAACATTCAGAAAATGAAGATCATGGCATCCAGTCCCATCACTTCATGGGAAATAGATAGGGAAACAGTGGAAACAGTGTTAGACTTTATTTTGGGGGGCTCCAAAATCACTGCAGATGGTGGTTGCAGCCATGAAATTAAAAGATGCTTACTCCTTGGAAAGAAAGTTATGACCAACCTAGATAGCATATTGAAAAGCAGAGACTTTACTTTGCCAACAAAGGTCTGTCTAGTCAAGGCTATGGTTTTTCCTGTGGTCATGTATGGATGTGAGAGTTGGACTGCGAAGAAAGCTGAGCACTGAAGAATTGATGCTTTTGAACTGTGGTGTTGGAGAAGACTCTTGAGAGTCCCTTGGACTGCAAGGAGATCCAACCAGTCCATTCTGAAGGAGATCAACCCTGGGATTTCTTTGGAAGGAATGATGCTAAAGCTGAAACTCCAGTACTTTCGCCACCTCATGCGAAGAGTTGAGTCATTGGAAAAGACTCTGATGCTGGGAGGGATTGGGGGCAGGAGGAGAAGGGGACGACAGAGGATGAGATGGCTGGATGGCATCACTGACTAGATGGACGTGAGTCTGAGTGAACTCCAGGAGTTGGTGATGGACAGGGAGGCCTGGCGTGCTGTGATTCGTGGGGTTGCAAAGAGTCGGACACGACTGAGTAACTGAACTGAACTGAAAGCTTAAGGAGATTAAATAACTTAACCAACATCACATATACTAATAGATTCAGAAAGTCTAATTGCAGTGCTTACATGCTTGATCACTCTACTACATGTATGGTCTGTCTCCAGACTAACACTGTGTGGTGTGTGTTAGTGTTAGTCTCTCAGTTGTGTCTGACTGTTTGCAATCCCATGGACTGTCGCCCGCCAGGCTCCTCTGTCCATGGGATTTCCCAGGCAAGTATACTGAGTGGGTAGCCATTACCTTCCTCAGGGGATCTTCTTGACCCAGGTATTGAACCTGGGTCTCCTGCATTGCAAGCAGATTCTTTACCATCTGAACCACCAGGGAAGCCCCTGTGGACTAGTGTCTAAACCCTGGGTAAAAAGAGGTTTCAGGCAGAATACAAGGAGCTGATTTTACAAGGGATCCCATAAGACACAGGGGGATAAAGGGTAACACGGAATGAAGCAGATGGAACTTACCCCTATTACTATGCAGAACATAGCATATTTCTAGCACTTCAAAGATTGGAAACAGTAAGAGACACAGCCTTAACACAGATGTTGGTTTTCTCATGGTGGGTGTTAGTCTCTGTCGTGAGCTGAACTATGCTCCCCCCAAAAACGTTTAAGTCCAATTCCCAGTACCTGTACATGTGACATTTGGAAATAGGGGCTTTGTAGATGCAAGCAAGTTGAAATGAAGTAATACTGGATAGTCCTCTCTCTTGCCCTTGCATGTTGTTAGGTACTTCAGAGAGTCAAAACCCTGATGACCCAGATCCTTGGCCTACAACCTCTACAGATTCCTGGAAGATTTACACTGAAAGCACATTCCAGGTAATTGCATCTTTGTTCTTATATAGCTAGGTACCTAGTAGAGTGGAATTTAAAAAAATAATCCCACTCTTTTTTGATGTCATGAAGACTGTGACTCACTCTGGGCAGATATTTTATTATAGAATAAAATGATTTGCCTAGTTACCTAAGTCATGTAAATGGAAGGCAGAAAGGCACTCTTAGCCAAGAAATAACAAGACCTTTCCCCCCTGTGTTTTAACAATGTTATTCAGAGTTCTGGAGAGTCTTCAGGGAAGGAGTAGATAAATCTGCATAAGAAGGCAAAGGGCTTTCTGAGAGGGAAAGGGCCAAGAATCCAATTACTTCTTGCTTAGATTCAAAGTTTTAGACATCTGTGGAATGGCAAGAAAGGATGCCAGTGGTCCCAAAGGGAAAAATCTGGGCTGCTTATCTGGGATCAACACCAGACCTAAGGATCCTTGGGGTTTGGGCTGATTCTAAGATTTAAAGCCCCAGGACTGAATCTAGAAAACACAGTGATATGTTTTGAGGGTCAATAGCTGAGCATGAAGAATTAACTCAAAGACCTGTAACCATGACACTCTAAACTCTTGCACTATGCATGACCAGGGGAGATGGCAAGAAAAATAATGGTGCTAGTGCACTGACTAGGCTTTCCAGTTCTCTCTCCCTCTGCCTAGAATTTAGAAATAGGACTCACCATCTTGGAATGAATAGGTTCTTATCTTCTTTACCAAGTTTAGGGGGGATAGAGCCCTCAAAAGGGAAATAATGACTTCCTATTAATAAAGACAGATGAATGCTTAAACAGTTAATCAGAGAAAGAAGACAAATAGCCATTATTTATTCTCTTAAGTGGGTTTCCCTGGTGGCTCAGTGGTAAAGAATCCTCCTGTAATGCAGGAGACACAGGAGACATGGATTCAATCCTTGGGTCGGAAAGATTCCCCTGGAAGAGGACAAAGAGTTGGACAGGACTGAAAGGACTAAGCACACATATGCATTCTCTTAAGTGGTTTGTTGTTGTTTAGTTGCTAAGCCATGTCCGACTGTTTTGCAATCCCATGGACTATAGCCCTCCAGGCTCCTCTGTCCATGGAATTCTCCAGGCAAGAATACTGGGGTAAGTTATCATTTCCTTCTCCAGGGGATCTCTCCCACCCTGGGATTGAACTCATGGCTTCTGCTTTACCTCCTGCATTAAGCAGGCAGGTTCTTTACTGCTGAGCCACTGGGGGAAAACTGGTCAAAACTTTTTTTTATGAATATTTATTGAGTGTCTATTATGCATCAGACTGCTCTACTGTGCAAAAGAGACATGGTTCCTATGTTCTTTGATCTTATAATCTTGTAGGGGAAACAGAAACTAAACAGACTGAAGGCTTAATTCTTTTGCCAGCTCATCAGTTTGTATAGCCCATGCATGGCCTCCAAAACTCTTTCTGTGTCAGTCCAGCACCTGTGACTACTAACTGAAGTTACTGAGTCCCCTTCCAAATTCTTAGGGAAGAGAAGCTGATTAGCTCAGGTTAAGTGCCTTACCTGATCCAATCAGCTATATCCCAGGTGTGAGGTTTTTCCTCAGTGAGGCTATGGAAAAACTCTGTGAGGAGTGACTTTGTAGGGGGAGTGGGAAATTTAGAACAATGTACCTGCTATGCAACTGAGATCTACATATTGAATTTCACAATGTGTTTCAAGTAACTATTAATATAATGACCATATGATGCCCAATAAAATTTAATAATATGAAGTCCATTCATGAGAAAATTAATCTTTTCTTCCTAAGGAAAAAATTAAAGCCCCCAATATATCCAAAGCAGTTTATTTCTCTCTTTTTTTCAGTCAGAACAATGTCACCTGGGTGCTTGGTAGGGGCCTGAATTCTTAATTCTGATGCTATGACCTGGGCTATCTTCTTAATGAAGAAGTCCTCAGGAAGAGGAGAGGTCTAGATCTTTCTGAGATGAAGCTGAATGTTGCCTTGGTATTCCCTACCTTGAGAGGTGTCAGATGGCAAGATTCACAAACTGGCTAATGAGAGATAATTAGACCTCTTTCCATGACCTCTGCCTACTCTCCAAACTTCCACAGGATATTGAGAAGCATCTACCACCATTCCCCAGACAGTAAGCAGAGATACTGGTATCACCACAGTGTGTGTGTAGATGTTCACCATAGGTGGATGAGCCATATTAGATGTTAATTGTGCTCTATGAGAAGAAACTGCAATACAGGATTAGGAAGACATCCAGATTTTACTCTAGAGCATGTATCAACTATGAGTCTAAAAGAGATTAAGCTTTTCAGCTTAGGGTCTAAACTAGAGACTGGCCAATTAAATTTCTTGGTCCTTCCATTTGAGCTCATACCCTGGGTTCTTTCTGTCCCTCTCAATCTTACTAGTCAGACTATGAGTAGCTGGAATCATAGATAACATTTTCATAAGGCTTAGAGCAGTGGTTCTTAACATGGGTGATTTTGCCCTTTTCCTCTTTGTGTAGGAGGTGCTACAAGCATTTACTTAGGACTCTGCTAAACATCCTACAATGCACAGACTAGCCCCCACAACAAAGAATATCAACAGTACTAAAGCTGGGAAACCCTGGCTTAGAGGGATTAGAGCAGAACATGCCTCAATATCATCCTCCATTTCCAGGCTTCCAATCTTCTGGACTCTATCCAAGTTCCCAGTTGGCCTGCTCAGTGAAGGATGGTTGTCTAGGAATGGATATTTCTATTCTTCCACCTGCACTGGAGAAAAGGCATAATCCAACATGTTAACTAGACAAAGAAAGATATCCAAGCAAGGGAAAGGTCAAGCTAGAGATATGCCAAAGTAGAAATTCTATGGCAATAGCTTTTAACCTCTGAAGTTCTACTCCTAAGAGAGTGATTCAATTCTGTGTTCCTAAACCTTATCACAAGTCCTCCATTTGGGGGAGTAGATAGGAATAAAGGAAGCCTGAATTTTTCCCACCAACCCAAGGAAGTTACAAACTTCAAATATGCAAGCAAGTCTTTGCTTCCACCTAGAAGTCCTTTCCCATCATCTTGGCCTGTCTAGATCTTACCAATCTTTCAAGGCCCACATCAGTGTTGCTTCAATCTGATCTCCCATAACTCCCCATAGCTATTTCTAAGTTGATACCTGTTTATAGCACACATTACTTTCTACTTTGTATTAGGGTTATTTGGTTTCACAGGTTTCCAGATTTTATACACTTGACTTTTATAACATCTACACAGTTATATATTATATCTTCTTTGGACTAAATTTGGACTTGAATACATCAGACAAATATTTCAGGCTATTGCCTGCTAGCCAACCTCCAGTTATGACAACAAAGCCATCGTGGTAGAGCAGATTTTGCAGTAATTCAAATATTTTATTACATTTTCTCTCATTATTTTATATAAAATGCAAATGGAAAGCCAAAAAAAGTGAAAGAAATAATACCATAAAATATACAAAGACTGCTGCTAAGTCGCCTTAGTCGTGTCCGACGCTGGCGACCCCATAGACGGCAGCCCACCAGGCTCCCCCGTCCCTGGGATTCTCCAGGCAAGAACACTGGAGTGGGTTGCCATTTCCTTCTCCAATGCATCAAAGTGAAAAGTGAAAGTGAAGTCGCTCAGTCGTGTCCGACTCTTCGTGACCTCATGGACTGCAGCCTACCAAGCTCCTCCGTCCATGGGGTTTCCCAGGCAAGAGTACTGGAGTGGGGAGCCATTAACACTAAACACATCAAAAGCAGAGTTTTTGCTGAGACCCTTGAGATAAGCATATTAGAGCAGCTGGTCAAGAGGATTCAATTGTGAAAGAAAAGAACAAGGTAAGAGAATATGTACAGATGAGTGAAAATACATCATTGAAATTGAGTCCAAATGGTACAATGTAATGATGAAGGAAAAGGATAAACTTTTTAGGTTTTGGATTGGGAATCAGTATAGATTACTACTGATATATACGGGATTCCAGAATAAGAGAAGTTCACAGCTCCATGGAGCTATTGCTCAGGATACAACTTGCTATATACAGTAGTATCAGATGAAAAAAGAAGGCTGGTTTTCCAGTTCCACTGATTTGCCAAGAAGGTTGAAAAGACATCTTAAAGTTCACATAAAAATTCCCTGCTCATTTGTTTATTTTTGCTTTCATAGCAAATGAAGCAACTGACAAACAACTAATCTCAAAAATATACAAGCAACTTATGCAGCTCAGTTCCAGAAAAATAAATGACCCAATCAAAAAATGGGCCAAAGAACTAAATAGATATTTCTCCAAAGAAGACATACAGATGGCTAACAAACACATGAAAAGATGCTCAACATCACTCATTATCAGAGAAATGCAAATCAAAACCAAAAACAGTGAGGTACCATTTCATGCCAGTAAGAATGGCTGCGATCCAAAAGTCTACAAGCAATAAATGCTAGAGAGGGTGTGGACAAAAGGGAACCCCCTTACACTGTTGGTGGGAATGCAAACTAGTACAGCCACTATGGAGAACAGTGTGGAGATTCCTTAAAAACTGGAAATAGAACTGCCTTATGACTCAGCAATCCCACTGCTGGGCATACACACTGAGGAAACCAGGATTGAAAGAGACACGTGTACCCCAATGTTCATCACAGCACTGTTTATAATAGCCAGGACATGGAAGCAACCTAGATGTCCATCAGCAGATGAATAGATAAGAAAGCTGTGGTACATATACACAATGGAGTATTCCTCAGCCATTAAAAAGAATACATTTGAATCAGTTCTAATGAGGTAGATGAAACTGGAGCCTATTATACAGAGTGAAGTAAGCCAGAAAGAAAACACCAATACAGTATACTAACATATATATATGGAATTTAGAAAGATGGTAATGATAACCCTGTATGCGAGACAGCAAAAGAGACACAGATGTATAGAACGGACTTTTGGACTCTGTGGGAAAGGGCGACGGTGGGATGATTTGGGAGAATGGCATTGAAATATGTATACTATCATGTAAGAAATGAAACGCCAGTCTATGATTGATGCAGGATACAGGATGCTTGGGGCTGGTGCACAGGGAAGATCCAGAGAGATGATATGGGGTGGGAGGTGGAAGGGGGGTTCAGGACTGGGAACTCATGTACACCCGTGGTGGATTCATATCACTGTATGGCAAAACCAATACAATATTGTAAAGCAAAATAAAGTAAAAATAAAAATTAAAAAAAAATTCCCTGCTCAATCGTTTGAAAGCCATTATCAACAAGTCCATCCATTTTCCTAACATTAAAACCAAAACTGTTAAAAAACTAATGGCCCAACACTTTAAAAATTTGTTGGAGATTATAAAACCACAGATCTTTTTTTGGGCCCCTGACTAAACTGTAAGCTCAAATGCTGGGACTTGGCCTTCTATCCTGGGTTCTCAGGGCTTCCCAGGTGGCTCAGTGAGTAAAGAATCTGCCTGCAATGCAGGAGACATAGGCAGACGCACATTCAATCCCTAGGTTGGGAAGATTCCTTAGAGGAGGGCATGGCAACCCACTCTAGTATTCTTGCCTAGAGGACTCATGGATAGAGGAGCCTGGTGGGCTACAGTCAATAGGGTAGCAAAGAGTCAGACATGACTGTAGTGACTAAGCATGCATGCATGCACCTGGGTTCTTACCTTAAGCTGAACACAGAGTGTGTTAAATTAATGAATGTAATAAATAAATAAGCCTGAGCCTCATTATTTTCCAGCAAATATTTACTGAGGTCCACAGAAGAGATGTCACCAATTTTTCAAGTTGTATTTATATTTTTAAAATTTTGATTTGAGTATAGTTGCTTAACAATGTTGTGTTAGTTTCTACTGTATAGCAAAGTGAATCAGCTATATGTATACACATATCCCCTATCTTTTGGATTCCCTTCCCATTTAGGTCACCACAGAGCACTGAGTAGAGTTCCCTGTGCTATTCAGTGGGTTCTCATTAGTTATCTATTTCAAGTATCAATAGTGTAAATATGTCAATCCCAAATTCCCAGTGCATCACACCCTGCCCTCCCCTTTGTACTCATATGTGTGTTTTCTATGTCTGTGTTGCTATTTCTGCTTTGGAAATAAGATTGTCTACACCAGTTTTTGCAGACTCCACATATATGCATTAATATATGATATTTTTCACTTTCTGACTTACTTCACTCTGTATAACTGTCTTGAGGTCCATCCACGTCTCTACAAATGACGCAATTTCATTCCCTTTCATGGCTGAGAGATAACACAGTTCTTGAAACAGAAGTCTTTCAAATGTAAGATTTACTTGTGAAGGGAGCTTCTGTTGTCAATAGGTTATATTGTTTCCAACAAGAGGTCTGCTATCATCCTTACCGCTGTTCTGTACATAAAGTATCTTTTTTAAAAAACAAGCTGCTTTAAGATTTTTATCACTGGTTTTAAGCAATTTGGTTATAACATGCCTTAGTGTGCTGCTGCTGCTAAGTCACTTCAGTCGTGTCCGACTCTGTGAGACCCCAGAAACGGCAGCCCACCAGGCTCCCCCGTCCCTGGGATTCTCCAGGCAAGGACACTGGAGTGGGTTGCCATTCCTTCTCCAATGCATGAAAGTGAAAAGTGCAAGTGAAGTCACTCAGCCATGTCCGACTGTTCATGACACCATGGACTGCAGGCTACCAGGCTCCTCCATCCATGGGATTTTCCAGGCAAGAGTATTGGAGCGGGGTGCCATTGCTTTCTCCTGAATGTATATTCTGCTTGCGTTTTTTTAAGTTTCCTGGATCTGTGGTTTTCAAATTTTCAACAAAGTGGGAAAATTTTCAGCCAACAGTTTTTCAAATATTTTTTCTCACCCTCCTTCTCTTTTTGAAACTTCAATTGCATGTATATTAAGGCCCCTTGAAGTTGTTGCACAGCTCACTAAAGCTCTGTTCATTTTTTTTTTTTTTTGGTCTTTTCCCCCCCTTTGTGTCTTTAATTTTAGATAGCTTCTATAGCTATGTTTTCAAGTTCATTAATTTTTTCTTCTACAATGTCCAATGTTGAAGAAAATCTTTTAAGAAACTTGTTTTTTTTCTTTTAAAAAAAAGATACTTTATATGCTGAGCAATGATAAAATGATAGCAGACTTCAATATAACCTACTGAGTACAGAAGTTCTCTTCACAAATAGGCCTTATGCTTACAAGTAGGCCTTACGCTTATAAGCATTATGCTTTCAAGAACTGTGTTATCTCTTCTGTGGACGTCAGAACATTTTGTTGGAAAATAATGAGGCTATTAATCCCATCCATTGTATTTTTCATTTCAGACAATGACTTTTTATCTCTAGAAGTTCAATTTGGGTCCTTTTAAAAAAATCTTCCATCTTTCTCCTTAATATGCTCACTCTTCTCTCTACTTTCTTCAACATATAAAACATATTTATAATAGCTGTTTTAATGTCATTTTCAATTAATTTTCTCATTGTTTCATTTGTGGGTTTCTTTCTATTGATTGATTTCTCCATATTGGTTGCATTTTTCTGCTATTGTACATGCCTGATCATTTTTTAAATTGAATCCAAGACATTGTGAGAAAAGGAAAGATACATCCATCTGAATGCAGAGTTCCAAAGAATAGCAAGGAAAGATAAGAAAGCCTTCCTCAATGATAAATGCAAAGAAATAGAGGAAAACAATACAATGGTAAAGACTAGGGACCTCTTCAAGAAAATTACAGATACCAAGGGAATATTTCATGCAAAGCTGGGCACAATAAAGGACAGAAATGCATGAACCTAAAAGAAGCAGAAGAGATTAACAAGAAGTGGCAAGAATACACAAAAGAACTATGCAAAAAACAGTCTTAATGACCCAGATAAATAGAGCCACACATGCTGAAGTGCAAAGTCAAGTGGTCCTTAGGAAGCACTATGAACAAAGCTAGTGGAGGTGACAGAATTCCAGTTGAGCTATTGCAAATCCTGAAAAAAGATGCTGTGAAAGTGCTGCAATCAATATGCCAGCAAATTTGGAAAACTCAGCAGTGGTCACAGGACTGGGAAAGGAGAGTTTTCATTCCATCCCAAAGAAGGACAATGCCAAAGAATGTTCAAGCTACTGCACAATTGCACTCATTTAACATGCAAATAAAGTAATACTCAAAATTCTCTAAGCTAGGCTTCAACAGTATGTGAACCGAGAATTTCCAGGTGTTTAAGCTGGATTTAGAAGGCAGAGGAATCAGAGATCAAATTGCTCACATCCACTGGATCATAGAAAAAGCAAGAGAGTTCCAGAAAAACATTTACTTCTGCTTTATTGACTATGCCAAAGCCTTTGACTGTGTGGATCACAACAAACTGTGGAAAATTCTTCAAGAGATGAGAATACCAGACTACCTGACCTGCCTCCTGAGAAATCTGTACACAGGTCAAGAAGCAACAGTTAGAACTGGACATGGAACAATGGACTGGTTTCAAACTGGGAAAGGAGTGCATCAAGGCTGTGTTTTGTGACACTGCTTACTGAACCCTTTAAATGCAGAGTACATCATGAGAAACACCAGGCTGAATGAAGCACAAGCTGGAATCAAGATTGCCAGGAGAAATATCAATAACCTCAGATATGCAGATTACACCACCCCTATAGCAGAAAGCGAACAGGAACTAAAGAGCCTCTCGAAGAAAGTGAAAGAGAGTGAAAAAGCTGGCTTAAAGCTCAATATTCAAAAAATGAAGATCATGGCATCAGGTCCCATCACTTCATGGCAAATAGATGGGGAAAACAATGGAAACAGTGACAGACTTTATTTGAGGGGCTCTAAAACCACTGCAGATGGTGACTGCAGCCATGAAATTAAAAGACACTTGCTCCTTGAAAGAAAAGTTCTGGCAGCCAACCTAGACAGCATATTAAAAAGCAGAGACATTACTTTACTGACACAAGTCCGTCTAGTCAAAGCAATGGTTTTTCCAGTAGTCATGTATGGATATGAGAGTTGAATCATAAAGAAAGCTGTTCATTTCAGTTCAGTCGCTCACTTGTGTCCAACTCTTTGCAACCCCAGGGACTGCAACACGCCAGGCCTCCTTGTCCATCACCAACTCCCGGAATCCACCCAAACCCATGTCCATTGAGTCAGTGATGCCATCCAACCATCTTATCCTCTGTCGTCCCCTTCTCCTCCTGCCCTCAATCTTTCCCAGCATCAGGGTTTTTTCAAATGAGTCAGCTCTTCACATCAGGTGGCCAAAGTATTGGAGTTTCAGCTTCAACAGCAGTCCTTCCAATGAATATTCAGGGCTGATCTCCTTTAGGATGGACTGGTTGGGTCTCCTTGCAGTCCAAAGGACTCTCAAGAGTCTTCTCCAACACCACAGTTCAAAAGCATCAATTCCTCAGTGCTGGGCTTTCTTCACAGTCCAACTCTCTCATTCATACATGACCACTGGAAAAACCATAGCCTTGACTAGATGGACCTTTGTTGGCAAAATAATGTCTCTGCTTTTTAATATGTTATCTAGGTTGGTCATAACTTTCCTTCCAAGGAGTAAGCGTCTTTTAATTTCATGGCTGCAATCACCATCTGCAGTGATTTTGGAGCCCCCCAAAATAAAGGCAGCCACTGTTTCCCCATCTATTTCCCATGAAATGATGGGACCAGATGCCATGATCTTAGGTTTCTGAATGTTGAGCTTTAAGCCAACTGTTTCACTCTCCTCTTTCACTTTCATCAGGAGGCTCTTTAGTTCTTCTTTGCTTTCTGACTTAAGGGTGATGTCATCTGCATATCTGAGGTTACTGATATTTCTCCTGGCAATCTTGATTCCAGATTGTGCTTCCTCCAGCCCAGTGTTTCTCATGATGTACTCTGCATGTAAGTTAAATAAGCAGGGTGACAATATACAGCCTTGACGTACTCCTTTTCCTATTTGGAACCAGTCTGTTGTTCCATGTCCAATTCTAATTGTTGCTTCCTGACCTGCATATAGGTTTCTCAAGACGCAGGTCAGGTGGTCTGGTATTCCCACCTTTCTCAGAATTTTCCACAGTTTATTGTGATCCACACAGTCAAAGGTGTTGGCATAGTCAATAAAGCAGAAATAGATGTTTTTCTGGAACTCTCTTGCTTTTTCCATGATCCAGGGGATGTTGGCAATTTGATCTCTGGTTCCTCTGCCTTTTCTAAAACCAGCTTGAACATCAGGAAGTTCATGGTTCACGTGTTGCTGAGGCCTGGCTTGGAGAATTTTAAGCATCACTTTACTAGCGTGTAAGATGAGTGCAATTGTGTGGTAGTTTGAGCATTCTTTGGCATTGCCTTTCTTTCTGATTGGAATGAAAATGGACCTTTTCCAGTCCTGTGGCCACTGCTGAGTTTTCCAAATTTGCTGGCATATTGAGTGCAGCACTTTCACAGCACCATCATTCAGGATTTGAAATAGCTCCACTGGAATTCCATCACCTCCACTAGCTTTGTTCATAGTGATGCTTTCTAAGGCCCACTTGACTTCACATTCCAGGATGTCTGGCTCTAGGTGAGTGATCACACCATTGTGATTATCTTGGTCGTGAAGATCTTTTTGTACAGTTCTTCTGTGTATTCTTGCCACCTCTTCTTAATATCTTCTGCTCCTGTTAGGTCCATACCATTTCTGTCCTTTATTGAGCCCATCTTTGCATGAAATGTTCCCTTGGTATCTCTAATTTTCTTGAAGAGATCTCTAGTCTTTCCATGCTATTGTTTTCCTCTACTTCTTTGCATTGATCACTGAGGAAGGCATTCAGATGCTTATATTTTTCCTTTTTACCTTTGCTTTTTGTTTCTCTTCTTTTCACAGCTATTTGTAAGGCCTCCTCAGACAGCCATTTTGCTTTTTTGCATTTCTTTTTTTTTGGAGATGGTCTTGATTCCTGTCTCCTGTACATTGTCATGAACTTCCATCCATAGTTCATCAGGCACTCTGTCCATCAGGTCAAGCTGAGCACCCCAAAATTGATGCTTTTGAACGGTGGTTGGAGGAGACTCTCGAGAGTCCCTTGGACAGCAAGAAGATCAAACCAGTCAATCTTAAAGGAAATAAATCTTGAATATTCACTGGAAAGACTGATGGTGAAGCTGAAGCTCCAGTACTTTGACTACCTAATATGAAGAACTGACTCATTGCAAAAGACACTGATGCTGGGAAAGACTGAAGGCAGAAGGAGAAGGGGACAGCAGAGGATGAGATGGTTGTATGTCATCACCGACTCAGTGGACATGAGTTTCAGCAAGCTCTGGGAGTTGGTGATAGACAGGGAAACCTGGAGTGCTGCAGTCCATGGGTCGCAAAGAGCTAGACATTACTGAGTGACTGAACTAAACTGAGCCATTGTGACTTTTACCATGTTGAGTTCTGGATTTTCTTTTTATTCCTTTAAATGATTTTGAACTTTGTTTTGGGACAGGGGTAAATCACTTGGAAACAATTTTATCCTTTTGAAGCTTACTTTCATGCATTGTAGATGGGAACAGAATAGTCTTTAGGCTAATTTGCCTTACTACTGAGGTAATATGCCTTGGAGTACTTTTCCTGATGTCTCATATGTTAGAAATTTTTTCCACACCAACTTTTGGAAATGTATATCATCCCCAAAGGCATGATCCCAGCTCTACATTACCCCACTGCTTCTTTCAGGTAATTCTTTTCTAAGCCTCGGATAATTTCTTCACATGAATGTCCTGACCAGTGTTCAGCTGACAATTCAAGAGGAACTCTCTGCAGGTCTGTCTCTGGAGTTCTTTCTCTGGGCAGTTCTACACTCTCCCTGTAGCTCTTCTAACTTTCAACAAACTCAGAAATTTTTCAGCCAACAGTTTTTTAAACATTTTTCTCACCTTCCCTCTCTCTTTGGAACTTCAATTATGGAATTTAGCTTTATGAAGTCTAGCTATCCTGGCTTCCCTGAATCCTCAGCTCCACTTCCTCAATTCAGGGAGAATACCAAGTTCCATTTGAATCCCTTATCCCTGGACTGTGGCCTGAAACCTGTCTTCAGGAGTTAGCTGAGGCAATTGCAGAATTCACCTCATTTATTTCCCATCTCTCAGGACTTATTTTTCTGTACTGCTTGATGTCCAATGTCTGAAGATCATTTTTCCATATATTTTGTCTATTTTTAAGTTGTTTTCGGCAGAGGGTAAATGTGGTCCCTGTTAATCCCTAGGAGCCCATTGAAGGTTTTTAAGCAGATAAATGATAGGATGGATCTGTGGGTTAGAATGATCATTGATGGCTACCATTCCCATACTGGTGGTATGGGAACATAGGCAAAGAGACTAGCAAGGAGGCTGATGCAATTCAGACCACATAGGCAGCACTACAGAAATCTGGCAGTAAGAAGCACAAACTCAGCCATTCCCAGGACAGATTTTAGGACTGGTTTCTGGGAAGGAGGGGAGAGCAAAGCTGGGCCCCAGACCCAGTGCACAGGGCAGATTATGTTAGATGATAACAAGCCAGGAGATCAGTCACTGAAACTGGGAAACCAGATGAGAGTTAAATCTTAGACACCAATTTTGAGAAAAGGGAGAATGCAAAGACAGCTACCCAGGGAAGGTCTGATATATTAGCTTATGTACTAAAATCCTAAGAATGAATGAATGCCTGACTGGTTGCAGCACTTATTATAAGCAACATGCACATGCCAATTAATTGTTCAGTACCCTGTAACAATTCTTGAATTATTATTTTCCTTTTCACCTGTTTATGCCTTATCTCTTCATCTGCATTCTAAGTCTACCAGAATGCAGGGACTATAATTGTGTGCTTCTCTTTTCTGCAAGTAGCAGCAAAATTATTTTGCCCAGGTTTCCTAACTCTCAGTCTAATACTCTTTTAAAATTATACCACTAACCAGCATTATTAACATAAATGATATAGCCACTCCCCTATTGATGGGCATGCAAGTTTCTTGGTGCTTTTATTTCTGTAGGATAGACTCTGAACAGCTCAGTCAGAGGGTAAGTATATGTAGCAGACATTAATTACCTAATCACCTGGCATTCTCTGCCTTTTCTGCTAACAGAATGCTAACTTTGTTCAGGTATGAGGCAGAGAACCTTGATCTCAAGGAATTTGGTTCTATTCCCTGGACTATATGATCCAATTATGACAAAGCAGATGTATGGGTAATTTCTTGGGGGATAGCTGGAAAAAATTGCCTTCCCTGAAAAAAAGGAGAGTGGTACATCTCGCTTTCCTGGCCATTGCCATTCCCTTACTCCCTTTTCTGCCTTTGAATACAGCTGTGATATCTAGATTTAGTAGCCATCTTATCAGCATGAAGTAAAATGTCTAGGGACAAAAGCCAACATGTCAAGGATGGGGAACAGAAGGACAGAAAAAGCTTATGTTCTTGACTACTTTGTTGAGCAGCTTAGCATCTGTGTCCCTTTAGATTTCTTGTTATGTGTGAAAGAAAAACAACCCTTTATTTGTTTAAGCCACTATTAGTCAGATTTTCTATCACTTGCAGCCCAAACCATTCTGAACTGATACTGGAGATTTTTTTATTTTATTATATTTTTCTAAGTTACTTTGCAAAAAAGATAGTAATGAATCATACTTCCATCAGCAATGGATGGAAGCAGAGAAAAGAACATTCATCTGGAAATTTTTTGGTATATGATCTTCTAGTTGGATGACCAAATTTGAAATCACCATATATTGAATAAAACTATCTTTTTTGCACAGAATTGAAACAAATATCTTTGGGGGGGTGCTGTGCCGTGTGGCATGTGGGGCCTTAGTTCCCCAGCCAGGGATCAAACTCATGCCCCCTGCATTGGAAGTGCAGAATCCTAGCCATTGGACTGGCAGGGAAGTCCCAATAATTTTATGTTTTCTGTAGTTACTGCTTTTCCTTTCTGTATCGCCCTCTCCCTGACCCTGCTTCCCACCCAAGATTTATTGTCTCCAGGAAGGGCCACACAAGACAAAGAGCAGATTTTACTTTCCAATCTCTTTGTTTTTGTGTTTTGAAAGCCTACATCCTTAGAGGAAGAGGATTAGGAATATAGACAAAGCGTCTTGGCCAGAAAATATGAAGGGAGAAGGATTTTATCCAGCCTAGGGATAACTTTTCCTGGTACTAGGGTTGGTGATAATGTAATGTTACACAGACGCCTGGGTCCTGGGTAGAGGGGACCTGTGTCCTGTTTCGTGGCACAACCCCTAGGTAGACAGGAAAACTTGAGAGAAGAGAGAATGTCCTAGGCAGCTTTAACAGAAATTCCCAAGTAATTGGCAGGCTCCCTGTGCAACTAAGACTTGCTAGACCATAAAGGAACACTGTGCAGGGAGGCAATGGACTGGTAAGTTGTGCTGCCTGGTGACCAAGGACTTAATGACCTCTGCTCCCAGGCCTCAGCACTGTGTAATAGACCAGGATTGTGGAATGAGTTTGTGGTGGGGGAATGTTAAGATGAATTCTTTAACTTCTTTGTGCACTGGTTTACTAATCTGAAAAATAGTGTTAATAATAGCACCTACCTCATAGAATTCAGTGGGTTTGTATAAAGCACATAGTAAATGTTCTCTTATTACTACTAGTAGTAGCAGTTGTTGTAACAGTAGTGGTGGTGGTGGTGGTGGTAGACTCTGACTCATTCCTGCTACAGACAGGATTTGTATTAATAACAAGACTGCTTTGAAAGACTACTGTGGAATGTTGGGACATATACAGAAGGGTCAGTGGAAGGGAAGGAGAGAGAAAGGAATGGTAGAGAGGTCAATGCAGCCTTCTTCATTAGCCCAGGAGACTGAATTCTCTGATTCTCAGAAAAATGCACTATGCTGTACATTTCTAGCAGAACTAATCCTCTTCTGGAGAGGGAAAAGTCTATTCCAGCCATCTCTACTCAGACTCTATATCCTGCAAACATGGGGTCTTTGCAGAGCAGTTACAATTTCAGATACCTAGCAAGTTTTAGCAAGTGGGCTTACTCTTTTTTTAGGCTCTGCAAGAGTTAGTCAGTCATATCTGGCTCTTTGCAACCCCATGGACTGTAGCCCGCCAGGTTCCTCTGTCCAGAGATTTTTTTCAGGCAAGAATACTGGAGTGGGTTGCCATTTCCTCCTCCAGATAAAGGAGGAGAAAAAGGAACTTAACTTTTCTCCCTGATATATGGAAAACTCAGCAGTGACCACAAGACTGGAAAAGGTCAGTTTTCATTCTAATCCCCAAAAAGGGCAATGGCAAAGAATGTTCAAACAACTGTACAATTGACTTATTTCACATGCTAGCAACATAATGCTCAAAATCCTTCAAGTTAGCCTTCAACAGTACATGAACCGAGAAACTCCAGATGTACAAGCTGGATTTAGAAAATGCAGAGGAACCAGAGGTCAAATTCCCATCATTCATTGGACATAGAGAAAGCAAGGGAATTCCAGAAAAACATCTACTTCTGCTTCATTGACTATGCTAAAGCCTTTGACTGTGTGGACAACAAATTGTGGGAAATTCTTAAAGAGATGGGAATACCAGACCACTTCACCTGCCTCCTGAAAAACCTGTATGCAGGCCAAGAAGCAACAGTTAGAACTGGACATGGAACAATGGACTGGTTCAAAATTGAGAAAGGTATATGTCAAAGCTGTATATTCTCACCTTGCTTATTTAACTTATATGCAGAGTACATCATGCAAAATGGCAGGCTAGGGTGAAGCACAAGCTGGAATCAGATTGCCAGGAGAAACATCAATAACCTCAGACATGCAGATGACACCATTCTAAGGGCAGAGAGCAAAGAAGAACTAAAGAACCTCTTGATAAGGGTGAAAGAAGAGAGTAAAAAAAGCTGGCTTAGAACTCAACATTCAAAAAACTAAGATTGAGGCATCTGGTCCCATCATTTCATGACAAATGCACAGGGAAAGTGGAAACAGTGGTAGATTTTATTTTCTTGGGCTCCAAAATCACTGCAGATGGTGACTGCAGCCATGAAATTAAAAGATGCTTGAACCTTGGAAGAAAAGCTATGACAAACCTAGACAGCATACAGACCTAGACAAAGCAGAGACATCACTTTGCCAACAAAGGTTTGTATAGCCAAAGCTATGTTTTTTTCGGTAGTCATGCACAAATGTGAGAGTTGGACCATAAAGAAGGTTGAGTATCGAATTGATGCTTTTGAACTGTGGTGCTGGAGATGACTCTTGAGAGTCCCTTGGACTGCAAGGAGATCAAACTAGTCAATCCCAAAGGATATAAACCCTGAATATTCATTGGAAGGACTGATGCTGGAGCTGAATCTCTATACTTCGGCCACCTGATATGAAGAGCCAACTCGTTGAAAAAGACACTGATGCTTGGAAAGATTGAGGGCAGGAGGAGAAGGGGGCAGCAGAAGATGAGATGGTTGGATGGCATCACTGACTCAACGGACATAGTTTGAGCAAACTCTGGGAGATAGTGAAGGACAGGGAAGCCTGGTGTGCTGCAGTCCGTGGCATTGCAGATAGTCAGACTCAACTTAGTGACTGAACAACAACAACAATATGGATTGGGCTTCCCAGGTGGCTCAGTGGTAAATAATCCACATGCCAGTGCAGGAGACACAAAAGACATGGGTTTAATCCCTGGTTCAGGAAGATTCCCTGGAGAAGGAAATGGCAACCCACTCCAGTATTCTTGCCTGGGAAATCCCAAGGACAGAGGAGCCTGGCAGTCTACAATCCATGGAATCACAAAGAGTCAGACATGACTGAGCACACAACACACATACGACCTAGGGCACATGAGGGAAGATTATGTTTAGGAGAGATCAGACTCCACTGTAAGCCTTGAGAAATTACACTGTCCAATCTGAAAGGTGGAGTGTTTCTAAGTCAGTCACCATGCCAAATATAACTGCTCATTTCTGAGGTCACTGCTGAGGTTGTTTAGTCACTAAGTCATGTCTGACTCTTTGTGACCCCATGGACTGTAGTCTGCCAGGTTCCTCTGTCCTTGATTTCCCAGGCAAGAATACTAGAGAGGGTTGCCGTTTCCTTCTCCACGGGATCTTCCTGACCCAGGGATCGAACCTGCATCTCCTGCGTTGGTAAGCAGATTCTGTACCACTGAGCCACCAGGGAAGCCCACTCATTTCTGAGGTAGGCGATGCTGTTTCTTCCTCAAGGGACACTCAACTTGTGCTGGAGGAAGGAGAGCCTCCCAAGAGGACATTAACATACCCTAGATGATCCAGGTGAGAAACTCCCCAGGTGCCAAGTCTTGCCTGGAGAAAAGATCACCCAGGCATCCAAGCTCTGGGAGGAGGCATCTGGATGACAAGTAAATTTTCTTTGCTGACATGCTAACATTTAATTGAAGAAGAATGTGCTGCAATATTATCTTGAGATATAAAAGGATTTTTTTCTTCCCCCCCCCTTTCTATTTTCTCTCCTCTCCACCAAAGTAGTCACCTTGTGGTATATCTCAGGGGAGGGAGGTGGAAAAGCAGGAAAACAAATGCTCTGCTAGTCTCTATGACTTTCATGTTCCAAAGTGTAAGCCTAGGGAAGGTGGATTGGGTGCAGGTGCAGAGATGAAGTATCTGAGCCAGGAAACTAGAAGGGAGAAAGATTTGCATTAGCTTAAAAAAAGGATTTTTCTTTTCCTTACTCCCCTCTACTTGGGGTGAACGATGCAGAGAGAGTGCTCTCTGGGAGCTCAAGCAGCATATACTTCGAGAAGCAACACTTGTTTGGCATGAAGACTCAACAGAGAAAGAGCTGTGTAAAATGTCTAGGTAGATGGAATAGCAAGTGGCCCTGGCATTGAGTTCTGTGTCCCCAAGTGTGGAAGAGATGTTGGAGAGGACACAGTGCCTGAAAAATTCCATGTGGGCAGAGGGCTAGCAGTTATTGACAGGGTCCAGTCCTATCACTTCATGGGAAATAGATGGGGAAACAGTGGAAACAGCATCAGACTTTATTTTTCTGGGCTCCAAACTCACTGCAGATGGTGATTGCAGCCATGAAATTAAAAGACGCTTACTCCTTAGAAGAAAAGTTATGAGCAACCTAGAGAGCATATTCAAAAGCAGAGACATTATTTTGCTGACTAAGTTCCATCTAGTCAAGGCTATGGTTTTTCCAGTAGTCATGTATGAATGTGAGAGTTGGACTGTGAAGAAGGCTGAGTGCTGGAGAATGGATGCTTTTGAACTGTGATGTTGGAGAAGACTCTCGAGAGTCCCTTCGACTGCAAGGAGATCCAACCAGTCCATTCTGAAGGAGATCAGCCCTGGGATTTCTTTGGAAGGAATGATGCTAAAGCTGAAACTCCAGTACTTTCACCACCTCATGCGAAGAGTTGACTCACTGGAAAAGACTCTGATGCTGAGAGGGATTGGGGGCAGGAGGAGAAGGGGATGACAGAGGATGAGATGGCTGGATGGCATCACTGACTCGATGGACGTGAGTCTGAGTGAACTCTGGGAGTTGGTATGGACAGGGAGGCCTGGCGTGCTGCAATTTCATGGGGTCTCAAAGAGCCGGACACGACTGAGCGACTGAACTGAACTGAAGGACTTGGAAGCATATACCTTTACTGTACCTCCTTGCTTGGGTACTATGTAAGACCCCTAAACTATAGCATCACCTGGGATAAGGGAAAAGAAAAAGAATGACATATTGTTTTCCCAAAAATCTGGTCAAAGGAGGGCTCAGGGTCAGAAACTGAGTTCCAAAAAGAGTCACTGCTCTACTCAAGGCTGTAGTAGTCAGCTAAACTTTGATGTTCATCTTAGTTCTATCTTGTTGGTTGAGGAGTTACCATCTGTGTGGTAAAGAGGAGATCAGCACCTAGTAGGGCCATGAAACTAACCCCCATCCCCACCCCTGTGGGATGCTGGGTTCAAAAAATAGTTCCTGTGAAGCCTTTGCTAATTTCTTGGCACCAGGGCCTTCAGACAAGATAAACTAGATTATTGGAAGGATGTTTTCCTGGAATAATGTAAAGCCAAATTACAAGTGGTCAATATGAATTAAATTTTCTATCTGGTGAATAGAAACATCACTAATGCCATTTGAGAGTAAGTGGAAACCAGTGGATCAGAAAGGAATGGTCCCTGCCATACGTTGCTGGCTAGCTATAATTGCCCTCTCCCCTTTCTGCTTATGGTGGCATTTGTGCTGAGTTATGGACAGGTTTTTTTTTTCAAACAGAAGAGCACATCTATCAATAAAAGGTCTAAATTGAGAAGGGCCTGTATTTGGATGGGAAGCAGACTTAAATTTGATTTTCTAATTTCTGAGATTTGTAAAAGTCATACTACTTCATAACTGTTTAGCAAATGTTTGACTGAAGAAGAGGACCTTTGCAGAAGGGTTCACATCTGAGCAGGTTGACGGGCTAATACACAAGGC
Organism: Aepyceros melampus; assembly: GCA_006408695.1. Classification (NCBI taxonomy): domain Eukaryota; kingdom Metazoa; phylum Chordata; class Mammalia; order Artiodactyla; family Bovidae; genus Aepyceros; species Aepyceros melampus. The sequence continues at coordinate 99,770 of SJXQ01001546.1, read as the reverse complement.
TCAGAAACAAATGAAGAGGGGCAGGCCACAACTGAGGGAAGTACCTGCTGATTTTCCTAAAGGTGGATAGATGTGTGCGGTGGTGGGAGTAAGGTGACATGAGAAATAAAAGGAAAAGGGCACAAGTTTGTAGTTACCATCTCAGTGGGAGTTGGGACCTACAAAAGCTTGAAGTAACTTGGTAACCTTTGATAGTGCAGTTTGCTGGTTATTTGACTGTACTTCCTGTTTTCCCCATGTGCTGTGTGTGTGTGCTAAGTCACTTCAGTCGTGTCTGACTCTGTGCGACCCTATGGACTATAGCCTCTCCGGCTCCTCTGTTCATGGGATTCTCCAGGCAAGAATACTGGAGTGGGTTGCCCTGCCCAGGGATCAGTGTCTTATGCATCCTGCATTGGTAGGCAGGTTCTTTACCACTAGCGCCACCTGGGATTCAGCAGGGAAAAGGAACTATCTTCAGGGACAGTGAGGGAAGACAGTTTGGGAGACCCCATTCGTTCTGCAGCTAATTTGGAATGCAGAAACCTTTCAGGTAAGGTAGTTGCACTATTTGAAAAAATTACATCTTGCTCTTTCAATTTTAGCTACAGGTGGACTAGCCGAACCTCATAGTCCTGAATTTAGTTCCTGAGTCTCCCTCCTTTGTCAAAAATGGAAAGGGGGTAGATTTATTAAGGGCACACACGGGTCTGGTTTCCTTATATTTTCTGGCAATACTAGGATTAATAAGTGACCTTCAAGATGAAAGGTGCAAAGACAAGAAACAAGGGCTTCAAGGTCTCCCATCATTCCACTCCCTTTGGACTTCGGAAATCTTAAATTTATTGATTTTTTTTTTTTTAAGAGCTGAGAAAGGCTGAGGTTCTGAGGTGTACAGTGTGAAAAAGAAAATGGTGGAGAGGAGAGATTAATACAGCTCTGTGATGGGGCCCCGAGGTTGGGCATTTGAAAATATTAGCCTGGCATTTTCCACACAGCCTCCTACCCTCAGAGCATCCTGCTAAAAGCTTGAAGGGCATTCAGAAAGAAATACCGCCCTTTAGGAGTTTTCTTCAGGGTCTCTGATACCAGATGCAACCTGAGGGATTGAAAATTTCATGGGCTCTGGAGTGAACACACCTGTCTGGGAGGTGGACTGCAGGAGACGGTGAGAGCCAGCCTCAGGGGGGAGGTGACCTTTTCGCTTGCGCACAATCTTGGAGCCCGGCGGAGCAGCGAGGGGGAGTGGCCAGGTTTCTGAGGAGTTGCTATGGCACCGAGGGGCCAGGGGAGGTTAACTGAGCCCTTAAAACATTATTCCCTCCCCCACCCTCCGCTGCCTCGGCCGAGGGCCATTGTTCCCGGCAAAATGGTGTCGGCAATCCCCCTCTTGGACAGAGGCCTAAGTAAGGCTGAGGTGGGAGTGGGACTGGAGGTGGGAACAAAAACTACAATTCCCAGGGTACACCGCACCCGCCCACGAGGCGCAGGGCACGTGCCCAGGCCTAGCGGTTACATGCCGTCAAAAATCCGTTTCATAGCTTCCCTTTTCCATCCCTGCTTTCGTGGTTGCCCAGCCCCCGCGCGCGCGCACTGCGGTCCTGGAGGGTAGGGGGGACATGCTATGGCTATTGCCATCGCAGTGTAATTGGGAGACCAGTATTTACCTCTTGGACAGAGGCCTAAGTAAGGCTGAGGTGGGAGTGGGACTGGAGGTGGGAACAAAAACTACAATTCCCAGGGTACACCGCACCCGCCCACGAGGCGCAGGGCACGTGCCCAGGCCTAGCGGTTACATGCCGTCAAAAATCCGTTTCATAGCTTCCCTTTTCCATCCCTGCTTTCGTGGTTGCCCAGCCCCCGCGCGCGCGCACTGCGGTCCTGGAGGGTAGGGGGGACATGCTATGGCTATTGCCATCGCAGTGTAATTGGGAGACCAGTATTTGTAAATGTGTGCTTCGACTTCTAATCCCGAAGCCGGCAGGTATGGGTCTCGCGAGAAAAGTCGAGAGTTGGAAAAAGGGAGTTAGGGGTGCCGGGTGAAAAGATGCTGGCGAGTACCACTTCTCGGCCGAGCGACCGCTTTTAGAGGCATGTAGAGAACTGAGAATGGGCGGTGGGTATCTAGGAAGAAGTGTGTGCTTGGGTTTTCTTTTGAAGGGAAGAGGGTAAAGCAGCCGTGGAGAGGTTTTGAACACACAGGAGATGTCACGCGTGGCTCCCCACAGATTTTCTTTTTGGAAAAGAGCGAAGCCTTTCTCTTGACGAACATCCCTCTCTCCCGCTGCTCTGAGGCGAGTGGGAGAGGAGTGCGCACGCTCTAGTTGGGTAGCCACTC
>SJXQ01001546.1:81671-96912 GCA_006408695.1 Aepyceros melampus | reverse complement strand
GCGAGCGGAGGCTTGAAAGAGGGCGAGGGAGAAGCAAAGAGTCTCCCTCAGCTAGAGCCTTCTAATCTAGTGAGGGTCCCGAGCCGGCCGGGACGGTGGGAGTGAGGGAGGAGGCCGGGGGGCGTGTCTGGGATCCGGCTGAGAGATGAATGGGCTCGGGATGAATGGAGGGGAGGCAGCGGCGACCAAGAGTCTGTTCAGAGTAAGCGCGTTAGTGGGGGGCGGTTGGACCGAGGCAGGGTGATCGCAGTCGCCGAGACGTGTGGGACGAGGCCCGGCTCAGGTCGTTAAGAGTTGTCGGAGCTGCTTTCGGTGTGAGCCAACAGGCTGAGAGGAGAATTCGGAGGGGGAAAGTGGGGAAGGGCAGGTTTGAGGTTGAGGTACATTTTTTTTTTTTTTGTCATTTTCGTAGAGGAGTGGCAACTTTGGGAGTTGATGGGAGACTAGGGGATGGGGGGTTAAGGTGAGGCGGTTACGTGAGGGGACCGGGTGATGGTTGACAAAAAACTGAGTGATCATTTAAGTGAGATTGGAGCTACTGAAAGCGAGCATCGCGTCGGATTTTGGAAGTTGAGTTTCAGTGTATGAGGGAAAGTGAATTTAATTTAGAGATTCAGTTGATGTGTGAAGGTCGATAGGACTGTATCCTTGTGAAGAATGCTGCTGGCTGGTTGTGTTAATGGGTTAGGTTCAAGGAGATTGAGAGGTGTTATTTGGGAACGGTGTGTTCTGTGACTGGATGGGAAGGAGATGGTATGGTGAGGTTAGTATGAAAGTGTGTACTGTACTGTACGAGGTTTTGTTTGTCTAGCTAAGAATGGTGAAACATTTATGTAGTGGATTGTGGGTGGATATCCTGCACGTGTGTATCTCCCTATCTTGAGAGTTGATAAACCTTGTTAAAATGAGATTGAACCCTCAAAACAGATGCAAATGGTATGGCTCTTACTTCTTAAGAGTTACTGTGGACTGAAGCAATTGTATGATAAATAGCTTTTAAGTTGTGGAAATCTTCTGTATAGTGATGATTGCCTCCCCAACAATTTGGGGAGGCATTGTTACCTGTTTTTCATCTGTAGTAAATTGTAATACCAAGAAAACTTTTAAAGAGGTCTCTATATATGACAACAAAGCAGTAGATGTCTTCTAGACAGTCTCTATCGTTTGGGTTGATGTCAGCACTCCAAAGGAAAGATACCTTGCATTAAAGGATAGCTAAAATACCGATTTTGAATGCTAAAATAATTATATGTGATTTTTTCCATTAATCTGAATTTACCTTGTTTGAAAATTGACACTTTTTGGCGTGAGTTTAAATCACTGCAGATTACTTGGACATGCTGTTCTCTAAATTCCTATCTTCTGGTAAGGATGTCTTGTGATGGTCTCATTCTGTTCTGGGTCAAGATTAATAGTTTATGGGTTTATAACTTTTCATGCTTACTTTTTACAAACTTTAATGACATATTCATTTATCTTGGGAATGTTGCAAATTTGAGAACTTTCCCATGCGCTTTTTCTTTTATTCTGCTTTTATGTTGGAAAGACTGTAATCCTTGTTTTGGCTACCCAGAGTTTAAAAAGTTAATACTTTGTTCATATTCTCTTTGATTAAATGAATACTTAGTATACTAAGCAGTAGAATAAAAGTATAAAAGCACCATGAAAATCTGAAAGTGTTGCACCAACTCTAGCATGCAAGCTGGTCTCCCAGTTTCAAACTAGATGTTCCTGGAGTGGAAGAACATTCAAGTATTGAGGCAGGAGAGTGTAAGCATGGTATATTTGGAGAATTGAATGGATAAGTCTGGAATCTCAGGTTGAGGCTGTAGTGAAGGACTACCCTGCAGAGTTAGAAGCCGTTGACTATTTACCAAGGAGTGAATAGCATAAGCAGATTTGTGGTGTTCATCTCTCTGGCTTTGCTTCTGATCCTGTCCCCCCGCTCCCCCAAATCTGGAATTCTCTGTCTCTCCCTCCCATTAAATTTTAATTCATTCTTTTTATACTGACCTCTGTCATTCATGAAAGCCTTTCCTGCTCCCCCATTTTTCCTTTTCCCAGCATCCTCCATCAGGCTAGGTTAGGTGCCCCTCTTTAGTGGTCCTATCACACCTTGTACATATTTTTATTACTGTACTTCTTTTGAGAAGCAGGCAGGAAAGTTATTTTCCTTTTCATACCTGAGAAAGAAAACAAGGCTCAGAAAAATAAGACTCACCCTAGTAAGTAAGTGGTCAATCCTGGAGTTCTAACTTCTAGGCCAATGCTGATCCCTGTATCACAAGTCTACATTCATTGATGTAATTATTCTATAGTGTTTTAGGAGTTAAATTTTTGTAATGTGGACTTTACCTTTCTTCCCTAGGGGAATTTCCTTTCATTTAGGTGTCTGTTACTTAGCCAGGAAGTGATAAAGCCAGTGGTTGCACAGAATCAAAGTAGTCAGAAGTAAAGATGAGAACTGTTATATTGCTATTAAATTTCTAGTCCAATAATTTACTTAAAAATAAGGGAGGGCCTAAATTTTTGTGTGTATGTTTGTGTATGAGGGGGGAGGGGTAGTATGTAAGAAAAATCCCTTCCTTCCTCACTCTCACATCTTAATATGAGTAGACCAACTCTGTTTGCAGATATACTTGATTACATCTCTTGGCTAAAAACCAGAATACTTTCAGAGGGGTGGGTCTTTTCCATTTTTGTTTGAGATCATAAAGTTTATGGTACTTTTAGGAGATATTTGATGACTGTAAAGAACATCTGTAAAGGCATTCATACAGAAATTCCCAAAGCTTCAAAGTAGAATTTGATGCCAGTTTTTAAATTTTTATTTATTTCTTTTATTTTTTGGCTGTGCTGGGTCTTCATTGCTTTCTCTAGTTGCAGTGAGCAGGGGCTACTCTACCTTGCAGTGAAAGGGCTTCTCATTGTGGGGCACTGGCTCTAGGTGCTCGGGCTTCAGTAGTTGCAGCATGCGGGTTCTGTAGTTGTGGCACACGGGATTAGTTGCTCTGTGGCATGTGGAATCTTCCTGGACCAGGGATCAAACCTGTGTCCCCTGCACTGGCCAGCAGATCGCCATACACTTTGCCACCAGGGAAGTCCTGATGCCAGTTTTAATTGTTTTGGTAGAGCTTGTTATGAGATATTTGGTTTGGAAAATGTTAAGATTAACTTACTGCAAAAGTGTACCTTTATTGCCCCTTTCTTCAAGGAATATATTATTTTTTTCATGAACTTTTTAGAAAATAGAAATGAAGAAATTTTCTGTGGTTTAACCTTATAACTTTCTATTGTGATAAAATTCACATAACATAAAATTTACTGTTTTGGAGTGTACAATTCTTAATTGCATTAAATACGTTAATAATGTTGCATGCTACTGCTGCTAAGTTACTTCAGTCGTGTCTGACTCTGTGCGACTCCATAGATGGCAGCCCACCAGGCTCCATCCCTGGGATTCTCCAGGCAAGAACACTGGAGTAGGTTGCCATTTCCTTCTCCAATGCATGAATGTGAAAAGTGAAAATGAAGTCGCTCAGTTGTGTCCGACTCTTAGCGACCCCATGAACTGCAGCCTACCAGGCTCCTCCATCCATGGGATTTTCCAGGCAAGAGTACTGGAATGGGGTGCCATTGCCTTCTCCAATAATGTTGCATATATAGTTCCAAAACATCGTCATCACCCCAAAAGGAAAGCCTATGCTCATTAGGTATTCACTCCCCATTCCTCTTTCCCCCCAGTCCTTGGTCACCACTAATTTCCTGTCTTTATGGATTTGTCTATTCTGGATATTTCATATAAATGGAATCATATAATATATAACCTTTTGTGTCTGGGTTCTTCACTTTGTATATTTTTGAGATTCACTCACATTGTGGGATGTATCAGTACTTCATTCTTTTTTATGGTTGAATAATATTCCATTTTGTGGATATATTACATTTTGTTTATTCTAAATGGACATTTGGCATCTTTCTCTCTTTTGGCCTTTATGAACAATGATGGTATGAATATTTGTGTACGAGTTTTTGTTTGAACACCTGCTTTCACTTCTTTTGGATATGTACAGGGTTATATGGTAATTCTGTTTAACTTGTTAAGGAACCATCAAAATGTTTTCCACCATTTACACCTCCAATGTATAAGAGTTTTATTTTTTTTACATCTTCCCCAGCATTTGTTACATTTGGATTTTGTGTTTGTGTATGTGTGTGTATGTGTGTGTTTTATGGCCATCTAGTGGGTGTGTTGTGATATCTCATTGTGGTTTTGATTCCCATTTTACTAATAACTAGTGCTGTGGAGCATCTTTTCATGTGCTCTTGTCTATTTAAATTTCTTCTTTTAAGAAATGTCTAAGTCCTTGCTCATTTTTGCATTTGGTTGTTTATCTTTTTATTGTTGCGTTGTAAGAGTTTTTAAAAAATATTCTCAATACTAGGCATATGATTGCAATTTTTTTTCCACTCTGTGAGTTGTGTTTTTACTTGTTTATCTATTTTCCAGTTTTATTGAGATAAAATAATGATTTGACTTATAGACATCATGAAATGATTACTATAGTAGGTTTCAGTTCAGTCGTTCAGTCATGTCTGGCTCTTTGCAACCCCATGAACTGCAGCATGCCGGGCCTCCCTGTCCATCACCAACTCCTGAAGACCACCCAAACCCATGTCCATTGAGTTGGTGATGCCATCCAACCATCTCATCCTCTGTCATCCCCTTCTCCTCCTGCCCTCAGTCTTTCCCAGCATCAGGGTCTTTTCAAATGAGTCAACTCTTTGCATCAGGTGGTGCACACCTATCATCTCATACAGATACAATGTTAAAGAAATAGAAAAAAAATATTTTCTCCTTGTGATAGAACTCTTAGGGTTTATTCTCTTAACAACTTTTATAGAGACTTCCCTGGAGGTCCAGTGGTTAAAACTCCATGCTCTTAATGCATGGAGTACAGGTTCAATCCCTGGTTGGGGAATTAAGATCCCGCATGCCACATGGCATGGCCAAAAAACAAACCAAAAAATTTCATGTGTGACATAACAACAGTACTAATTATTTTTATCTTGTTAAATACTATATCCCTGGTGGTGGTGGTTTAGTCACTAAGTCATGTCCAATTCTTTCAACCCCATGGACTGGGAACCTACCAGGTTCCTCTGTCCATGGGATTCTCTAGGCAAGAATACTGGAGTGGGTTGCCATTTCCTTCTCCAGGGGGTCTTCCTGACTTAGGAATCGAACCCAGGTCTCCTGCATTGCAGGCAGGTTATAGCCCTAGTGCTTATTTATCTTATAACTGGAAATTTGTACTTTTTGACTACCTTCAGCTAATTCCCCTTTCCTCTACCATCACCTCTGGTAGTCACAAATCTGATCTCTATTTCTATGAGTTTGTTTGCTTGTGTTTGAAGTATAATTGGCCTACAACGCTATGTTAGTTCCTGGTTCACAACATAGTGATTCAATATTTCTATATATTGCAATGTGTTCACCAAGATTAAGTCTAGTTCATCTGTCACCATACAAAGATATTACATAATTATCAACTATATCCCCCACATTGTACATTTCATACATGTGACTTATTTACTTTGCAACTGGGAGTTTATACTTCTTAATCATTCTCACCTATTTCTCCCCTCCCCCCAACCTTCTCCCCTCTGGCAACCACCTATTTGTTTTCAGTATCTGAGACTCTGTTTCTATTATGTTTGTTCATTTGTTTTGCTTTTTTCTCTGAATTATTTCACTTAGCATGATACACTCTGGGTTCATCCATGTTGAAATGGCAAGATTTCATTATTTTCATGGCTGAGTAATATTCCATTGTGTGTGTGATGTGTGTGTGTATATATATATATATCTATATTTATCTATGTATTACATACCTCATCTACTTTATCCATTTATCTGTTGATGGATAAAGGTTATTAGGTTGTTTCCATATCTTGGCTATTATGTATGATGCTATAATGAATATAGCGGTGCATATTATATGTTAAAATCAGTGTTTTTGTTTTCTTTGGATAAATACCCAGAAATGGAATTGTTGGATTGTATGATACTTCTATTTTTAATTTTATGAGAAATCTCCATATTGTTTTCCATAGTGGCTGTAAATAGTTTACAGTTCTACCAACAGTGCATGATGTTTCCCTTTTTTTCCACATCCTCACCAATGCTTGTTATTTGTTTTCTTTTTGATAATAGCCATTCTGACAGGTGTGCGGTGATATCTCATTGTGGTTTTAATTTGTATTTCCCTGATGTTGAGCATCTTTTCGTGTGCCTGTATGTCTCTTTTTACTTTCTTAATAGTGTTTTTTGGTGCATAAAAGTTTTGAAATTTGATGAAGTCCAGTTTATTTTTTCTGTTGTTGCTTGTACTTTTGGTGTCATATTTAAGAAACCACTGTCAAATCCAAGATCATGAAGGTTTATATTTTCTTTGAAGAGTTTTGTAGTTTTTGGCTTTAATATTTAGGTCTTTGATCCATTTTGAGTTAACTTTTGTATCTGGTATGAGGTAAGAGTTCAACTTCATTCTTTTGCATGTGGATTAACTTGAAGATTTTTAAACTATAAAATACATAATAGTACTATACATGTATGTTAAATAAAGCTATTCATGGTGATATTTAGTCACTCTTGGTAGTTGTGGGGAAGAAATGCTTTTAAATGCATTTTGAAGGTCATGTCTTGTATTTGAAGTGTGGGTATTCTAAGTCTCTTTGTGAATCAATGAGACTTTTATGATCAGGGAACTTCAATATGGCAAACTAGATGATCCTTATGCTGCTGCTGCTGCTGCTAAGTCTCCTCAGTCGTGTCTGACTGTGCAACCCCATAGATGGCAGCCCACCAGGCTCCCCTGTCCCTGGGATTCTCCAGGCAAGAACACTGAGTGGGGTGCCATTGCCTTCTCCGATCCTTATGCTAAAGTTACATAAGTGATTTCCCCCTCTTTGTTTTGTTTTTGTTTTTTTTGGCTACACCTCATGGCTTGTGGGATCTTAGTTCCCTGTCTAGGAAGTGAACCCTCACGTTCATCAGTGAAAGCATGGATTTCTAACCACTGGACCACCAGGGAATTTCCCATAAGTGATTTTTTATGTAAAGAATATTATTGTGGTTTTAAAATTGTTTGTATAGGGTGAAATCTCTACTTAAAACTGGAGAAAAAAAGTAGATTTAGTTTTTAATTACCAGAAATTGGTATTAGGTTTATGCTAAAAGTAATTTATGTGTATGTGTTGTATAGCTTATGTTTGTGAGCCAACTTCTTAATGAAAACATTTAACAGCTAGTACCTTATGGAGACTTTTTACTTGTAGCTTAGGCTACATTCATCATATATTATTGGGATAATGTAAGATTATTTTGGTTTGTTTTCTTGTAAAAATGAGAATTAGAATTTAGCACAGCACAATTGTTAAATCTCAGCCTCTAGTTAAGTATAAGTAAAATAGAGACAGTAATTAGAATTTTTATATTAGAGGATGTGTTTTAATACAAGAAGGAAAAATCTGCTTAATCAGTCTTAAGATCTATAAGGTGCTAGTTCAGCTCATTATATCCACTGCTACCCAGAGAATAATTTTTGTCCTGCTGGGCACTTGTGGCATTTCCATTGAATTCGTCTTTGATGGTGTCTTTCTGGCAAGAGAAAAAGCTCTTATTGAAGATGTGTATTTCATTTGCTAAGGAATGTTTCAAATACGCTGATAACTTATTCTGAATCTGTGAGTTACAGAATATGATTTACCCAGTGTACGTGTAGGTTCTACCATTCATTCAACAACAAATATTTATTGTGTTCCTCCTGTATGCCCGGATTGATGTGTTGAAGATAGATGAACAGGAAGCAAAGCAGGCAATGGCCCCGCTATCTTTGAGCTTACATTACAGTAGAGGGCAACATATGGCAGCAAATACTTCAGAAAAGAAATGCTAAGAAGAAAAAATTTTAAAGAGTGTTGGGGTGTTGTAGGGAGCCTCTGGCTCACATGGTTATTTTGTAAGGCTTCTTTGAGAAGGTGACTCTGAACAGAGATCCAGATGTTAAGAGTATCCCTTCTGGTATTATTTTGTCAAATTATTAGTTTATCCTTTCTAAAATAAAGCTTTCGTTTCTTTCTCTTTAGAATATGTGAGTTAAATGCTATTTTTTTTTTTTAGTTAACTGCTTTTTATTTCTAAGGAAAAAAAAAACAAAACAGGTACATTCCTTGTGAGAAGAGACAATGTTCCCGAATAGAACTGTCAGAACTGTCATTGGGGTAGGGGTCAGCCTGGATTCTGGTCTTGAGTTAGTATAATCTTTTGCAAGTCTGTATATTTCCTTATTTGTTACTAAACAAAAGCACTACCTATTTAGCAGGGTTTCTTTGCAAATTGAATGAAACAATATACTTTGTAAATTATACAACTACATATGAAATGCAAATGTATCCTATTCATCTATTTTTGGAGTCAATTGAGACATGTTTTCTGACCAGTTTAAAGCTTTACCTGTCCTTCCCTATCTGGTAAATTTTAGCACCAAATGTCTAAACTCATCGATTAATCAGAAGGGGTTGGGTTCTTTGAAAGTGGTAGTGTGGTAAAAATTATGTTGGATTTGAAGCTAGAAAACTTGGGTTCCAGAATTCTCCCTTTACTTACTAGCTCTGTGACAAGCAAGACACTAAACTTCTTTGAGCCTTCTTAATTTTCAGAACTCAGGCAAATATCAAGTAGCTCTCAGGGTTGTTGTTAGGAGTAATTGAGTTAAATAGATGAAATTCTTTTGAAAACTGTAAAGCGAGATTTGATAAACTTTCTCCATAAAGGACCAGATAGTGAATATAGCATTTTAGGCTTTGTGGGCCATGGAATCTCTTTTGCCACCACTCAGCTCTTCTGTGTAGCAGTCATAGATATATATAAATGATGAGAGTGGCTGTGTCATAAATACTATTCATGAACACTGAAATATGAATTTTGAATAATTTTCCTGTCATGAAATATCATTTTTCTTTTGATGTTTTTCAACCATTTTAAAATGTAAAAATCTTTCTCAACTTACCTGCTTCACAGAAACAGGCTGGGAGGTGAGGTAGGTTTGGCCTGAGGGCTGTATATAGTTTGGCTACCACTGTTATGAAGGATTAAGCTGAATAAAGTGGTAATTAGGGATTAAGGGTACGTGATTGGTAGATAGAGATTGTTTAAGGAAGATGGAGATGATTTAGATTCTTTTTCTAATGTGGATCCAGAAATATTTTCACATAAAATGAGCATCTTTAATTGAGGGAATGACCTTGCCAAACAAAACTGGAAGATGGAAATGAGGAAGAAGACAGTTATAAACTCCCAAGGGCTGTGATGTGGTTATCTAATATATGTATCTGTGCAATTCAGGATTATATATAGTGTGTACATGTGGCTCCAAATTATGTGTGGCCTTATATTGATTTGCCAGGTGGCGCTAGTGATAAAGAACCTGCCTGCCAATGAAGAAGATGTTAAGAGATGGGGATTCTGTCCCTGGGTCAGGAGGATCCCCCAGAGGAGGGAATGGCAACCCACTCCAGCCAGTATCCTTGTCTGGAGAATCCCATGGACAGAGGAGCCTGGTGTGCTAGGATTTATAGTGTCACAAAAAGTCAGACATGTTTGAAGTGATTTACACACACACACACACACACACACACGAGTGGGTTTGGGAGTCAGTTGCCTGGGTTTAATTTTGTCCTTGGTTTTTACTAGCTGTGTAATCTTAGGAAAGTTTAACTTAATTTTTTGAGCCTAGTTTTCTCATTTGTAAAATGGGGATAATTTTATCTCAAGATTCATATGATTACATGAGAAAATGCATGAAAGGACTTAGAGTGCTTAGCCCAAAGCATTCAGTAAGTGTTAACTGATAATATTTATTTGGATATAAGTTGTACATACCTAATTTGTTTTGTCCTTCCTTCAGTTATTTAAGAAATTATAATATCTTTAACTGGTTCTTGGTATAGGTTATTGATGGACAATTCTGCTTTTATGAATTAAAGTAATACAGAGGTAGATTAAAACCTTCAAGTCCTCCTTTATCCAATTTCCTGCCCTCCCAGTGGGTAATCATCCTTTTTCTCTGTATTTACATGTATATGTATGTGCATATGCAAATAAAATGTATTTTATGACTTATTTTTTTTCCAAAGAATGTGTGTTAAGGCTTTCATGTAAATATATGTATGTTGACTTTGTTCTTTTTAAAGAAGACATAGTTTTTCATACTACTTGCTTCTTTAACCACTAGAATCAGTTTAGAGCATATCCTTCCAGTCTTTTTTATATACATTTACACATATATGAGTACATTTAGAAACATAAAGTTTTGTTTGTTTTATGTATATGTGTGTATATATATATAATATATGTATATATGATATATAGATGTAGTGTTATGTATTGTATAACTTTTCTCAACAGTATATATATGTGTGGGAGACTTAATACATCTGTATAACCATTTCTCAGTTTTTAAACAGGTGCATATTATTAAGTAGTACAATTTTATTTCACCTTTCTCTTATGGATGAATATGTAAATTTTCTTCAGTTTTTTGCTGTTACAAACAATAAAAAGCCCTTCAGTAAAAAAAAATCCTTGTACATACATATTTGTACACATACAGGAATATTTGTCATGTAAGTACTAAGAAGTGGAATTGTTGGATGACAAGTATGCACTAGATATTTGTAATTTGCCATAGGAAAAGGCTATTCCAGTTTTTGTCAACAGTGCATGGTGTGCTAAATTTCTCACACACTCAAAATGTGATAGTAACAGATAATGTAATTTTCTCTCACCTGATAGACAAAAAATGATATTGAATTGTTTGAATTTGCATCTCCCTGCTTACTAGGGAGTTTGAGCTATCCCTCTGCCATGTATGTATTGTCTATTTATGTTTCTTATTACTGATTTTTTAGTTCTTTATATATTCTGGATATTAAGCTTTGCTATGCATGTTGCAGATGTTTGCTTCCAGTCCCAGTCTGTTGCTTATCTTTTAACCTAGTTCATGGTCAAATGGCCAAATGTGTTTTTTTGTCATTGTTATTAATGGTTTTCCTATTTTTATCTTTTTAAGAAAGCCTTTCTTCAGGTTAGAAATATATTCTGCCATATTTTTTAATAGTTATATAGTTTTTTTTATGTTTAGCTCTTTAATCTATCTTAAATTTATTTTTGTGACTGGTTTTAAGTGGGCTTTAACCTCTTCCCCCTAAATGGATAGCCAGTTATTCTGACATCATTTATTATGCTATCTATTCCTCTTAAATTTGAAATCATCTTTACCATGGAGTACCTTGCTGTACATACATGTGTCTGTTTCTCTACTGATTGTTCTCCATTAGTCTGTGATGAAAGCACATTGTTTAACTTACTATAGCTATAAGTATTATTTGGTAAGTCAAACTCTCACTGTTCTTCAAGATTTTCTTGGCTTTCCTTGTACTCTTTCAAATCAATTTGTCAGTTTGGGACAAAAACATCTCTTTGGGATTTCTGTTGGACTTACATTGACTTTGGAATAATCTCAGAGGAGGGTTTTTGAAGATGCTAATATTGGGTCTTTCAAACAAAGAAAGGTGTATCTTATGTACTTCAGTAAAATTTTAGTCTTCTTTATATAGGTGTTGCATATTTCTTTTTGAGTTTATTCCTAGATTAATATTTTATAGCTCTGTTGCTCTTATGAGTGAGTGTGTGTGTGTGTGTGTGTGTGTGTATATATATATAAATAATAGCAATGACCTGCCTTTCTTTCAGGACACCCTTCCTGCCCTCTCCTGGTGCCATCTTCCCCTGTAGCCCTTACCTTAGGATAGTTGTTTTTTGAATTATATTTTCTAATTGATTATTGCTGATATATATCAAAGGTATTGATTTATTTTTTGATTTTGCATTTAATGCTTCTGCTGACCTTTGATGTTAGTTCCTATCATTTTTTTTAGTTGAATTTGCTTAAATTTCTAGATAGATAATCATATTATCTGCAAGTTTTGAGTTTTGTCTCTTACTTTCCACTATTTGTATGACATGTTTTATTTCCTTAAGTGTTAGCAATGATAATAGCAATTCTTGGTTTATTCCTAACTCTAATTATTGTTTATGTGAAAGATGCTTAACCTCACTCATGAGATAAATGCTAATTGAAACCACACTGTGATTCCTTTTTAAAACCTTTCAGAGTGTTAAAAATCAAAATGTTTGATAGCACCTTTTTTTGTTGTTGTTGTCAAGGCTCTGGGGTAAAAGACACTTTCACACATTGCTGGTAGAAGTTTAAATTAGTACAGCACTTGTGGCAGACAGTTTGGCAGCATTATATAAAGATACACATGAATTATGTGTACTCTTACTGATATATTAATGTATTTCAATAGAAGGTAAATGTGCAAATTTCCTTTCAGCCAGCAGTCCCACTTCAGGGAATTTACATTCACACACAATACACACATGTATATACACACAGACATACATATATGTGAAATGAAATATGCAATTTTGTCTGTCATAGCAAGTAATCAAATACTATTACTATATAGATATAAAAATAAGAATGAAGGAACCTCTGTGTACTGACCAGGAAAAAAGTATTTTAAATTATTCTGACTATAAAAAATGTTTGATATATGCTATGCTACTTTTCATGTAGAAAAGGAGAGAGAACATATATTTGCTTATTTGCCCTAAGAAACTCTGGAGAGCTACAGAAAAATCTAATGAGTGATTATTTGTGGAGAGAGTTGGGGGGAATTGAATGGATAGGAAACAGATTTGGGAGTGAACCTGTTCATTATATACCTCTTTCTTTGATTTTTGAATCTTATGATTATATCTTAAAAATTAAATTTAAAATGATTTCTTGAATTATTTCAGCTCTTCCAAGGACATTTTCTCTTGTCCTTTCTCTTCTGTGTTATAGGTTTTCTTCAAATGGCTGCCTCCTGATTCTGTTTGTATTAAATAATGAACTAGTAGAAGTGCTGATGGGAGTTCTGTGTTTCTAGGCAGGGATGTCAACTGGTTTCGGGGGGATTGTGTGGGCAGCTGGTTTTACACTTGGAGGGCCCAAATGCCAGAGGGCAGAGGGCTTTGTACTACGGCGCCCTTATTCTTCCTTGCTGTTGTTCATTCTTCCTAATTTGTTGAATTTGGTATTGTGTATGCAGGAATTTATTTTGGGGGGAGAGTTCATCAACTGTCATAATTCAGAGCTTCAGTTAATCCATGTATTTAGCCTGTTCTCATTTTAGCCCTTTTTAGGATCAGTCTTCTTTGAGTGTGGAACCCCTCTGGGATTTTGCCCTGTAAGTCTGCTTCCTCCTAGGTTGGAACTCTTTCTATTTCATATTTTAGGTTGTAGCATTCCTTTGACTTGTATTATCAGCCAGTTCTTTCTTGTCTGCTTCCTGTCATAAATTGTTGAAATCTTGTATTTGCTATGCCATTTTCCATTCCTGTCCTTAACTTGTAATTTTACTTCTGTACTCTTACCATCACTTTTTCAGAGTCTTGGAAAGTACAAGAGATATAGGTGTTCAGTTCATTGTCTTGAACTAGAAGTCAACAGTGGTATATTTTAAGATTGTAAAACTATGGGCTCCTTGAGGACAAAGACTGACTTTTGTTCTTTTATCCTCACACCCTAACCTGGTGCTTGGCACTTAGAGTGTTTATTGGTATGAACACACGTGTATGAGAGAGAGAATTGTCAGTGGAAAATTTTATTATATAATTCTGATTCCTTATTTAAAAAAATATATATTTGTTAATTTGTTTGGCTGTGTTGGGTCTTAGTTGCGGCATGCAGGATCTTTGTAGCCTCATACAGGATCTTTTCGTTGCTGTGCGCAGACTCTCCAGTTGTGGCACATTGGATTAGTAGTTGTGGCATGCGGGCTTAATTGCTCTGCAACATGTGGAATCTTAGTTCCCTAACCAGGGATCAAACCCACGTCCCCTGTATTGCAAAGAGGACATGTAACCACTGGACCACCAGGGAAGCCACATTCTATTTACAGATTCAGTCTTACAGCTGCTGGTTCCAAAAGTTGAAACTATTGAGTCACTGATTGACTAAGTACTGATTGTATGCTGGATTTCCCATGGATACAACCATGATGTGCTTATGGGGGTAAATCATCTTGAGCTTTTAACTGAAATGCTCCAAGCTTGTATATCAAATATATTGAAGGATTAGATATGGGACACAGATTTGTGAGATTTTTCCTATAGAGGCTTTCTCTATACCCGTGGCAGATTCATGTTGATGTATGGCAAAACCAATACAATATTGTAAAGTAATTAGCCTCCAATTAAAATAAATAAATTTAAATTTTAAAAAAGGAGTGCTTTTGTGATTGTCTTTATGCATATTCCTAGGGCTTAAATCAATGTGTTATCATTATATGAAGGAAAAAATGGTCACATGTAGGTTATGATACATAGCTGTTGTACTCGGTAAAGAAACTTCAAGTTTGAAGCCTGATTTTCGATCCCTTGTCACTGAGCTATATTTCTGCACTGCTGAGTGTAGAAGAGATATTATCCTGATCGTATCCCTTTAGCAATGCCACCATGGTTTCTTACTGGAAAGGTTTAAAAGAACGTATTATATACTTTTCAGCCTTACTAAATAGTCTTCTGAAAAATCATTTTATGTTTTCTTGAGTATTGTTGAGTTGTGCTTTAGTATAGTGCTGCCCCTAGGGGTTATTAAGATGTAGGAAATAAAAGCTTCCATTTATTATTATATTGTGCTGGGCACCGTGTTAAGTACTTTACATGTATATTTCATTTTCATGATAGTCCTGTGAGATTTTACAAATGAAATAAAAAATGAACGAGGTTAAGTAATTTGCCCCAAGTCTCTGAGGAGTGAGAGGCAGAACCATGATTGATTCCAGGTTTCTCCCACTCCGAAGCCTGAGTTCTGAAACTCTATTTTATGGTTAAGTAGCTATTGGATACATGATGAAAAGGCCACAGATATACTCTGCTTAGTGAAGTTCTTTACCTGTTTTTTAAAAGTTTGTTTTTCTTATCCATTGTTTACCCTTGGGCCACCAGCTATTACATTTTATTGTTATCAGGTCTTTTCCCTTCAGACCAATGATTCTTAACCCAAGAGGACAGGCAGAAGATGAGAGTGGTTAGAATGGGGTGGGGGTGGGGGTGGGGGAGGGA
>SJXQ01001546.1:48271-81383 GCA_006408695.1 Aepyceros melampus | reverse complement strand
GAAGGACATATTTTATTATTTATATATCATAAAATTCACCAGTATAAGTGTCAGTGGCTTTTAGCTAATTTATCCAGTTGTATAACCTTGATTGCAATCTAATTTTAGAACATTTTCATCACCCCCGAAAGTTTTCTTGTGCTAGTTTGCAGTCAGTCCAGTTCCTAAGGCAGCAGGGGTCTATTTTCTCTATATCCTTACCAACACTTGTTACTGTCTTGTCTTTTTTATTGTAATCATCATGGGTATGGAATAGTATTTGATTGTGATTTTTATTTGTATTTTATTTGTATTTCTCTAGTGAGTAACTATGTGGAACATCTTTTCATGTGTTTATTGGCCATTTATATTAATGTATCTTCTTTAGAGAAAGGCCTATTCTAATCTCTAGCCCATTGGATTATTTATCTTTTCATTGTTGAGTTGTCAGAATTCTTTGTATATTATGAATACCTTATCAGATATATGATTTGCACATATTTTCTCCCAGCCTTTTCACTTTCTTGATGGCATCCTTTGAAGCACAAAAGTTTTAAATTTTGATAAGGTCCACCTTCTCAATTTTCTTTTATCACTTGTACCTCGGTACAAATGATTTCATGATTTTATTGCATAACCCAGAGTCCCTAGAATTTAATGTTTTCTTCTGAAAGTTTTGTACTTTTAGCTCTTACATTTAGGTCCATGTTCCACTTTGAGTTCATTTCTTGTATGGTTTGAGGTAAGAGTCCAACTTCATTCTTTTGTATGTGGATATCCAGTTGTCCCAATACATTTTTTTAAAGACTCTTCTTTTCCCATTGAATTGTCTTGACCTCTCCATTGAAAATCAGTTGATCAGACTCTCAATTCTATTCCACTGATCTATATACACTTATTCTGTTCATTTCTAATTTAATTCTTTTGTGGTAGGAGAGTATACTTTGGTTTCAGTTCTTTTAAATTTTTTGAGATTTATTGCATAGTACATGATCTGTTCTGGAGATTTTTCCATGTGTACTTGAAAAGAATGTGTATTTTGTTCTTTCTGGGTAGAATGTTCTATAGATGGCAGTTAGTTCAAGTTGATTGATAGTATTGGTCAAGTTTTCCAGATTCATGCTTATTTTATGTCTAGTTTATCTCCCCAGCAGTGAGAATAGGGTATTAAAATTTCCTACTATTACTACTGAATTATTTCTCTCTTTGGTTTTGTCAGTTTTTATTTAATATATTTTGGGCTTCTGTTGTTAGAAGTGTATATGTTTATAATTGTTACATTGTCCTGATGAATTAATCTTTCCATGCTTATAAAGCATTCTCTCTTTTTAGTAATATTTTATGTCTTTGGGGTTGGTTTTTAAGACTAAAGGAACACTCATTTCCTCATCTCTCTTTGCTGCTTCTTATTTCATGGTTTGGGAAACCAGGTGACCAGACATTATAACTATAGTTATTATACCAGGGCAGCACTACTTGCCCCTCTATTTTTATATTAGGGTTCTGAATAAGATTTCATATTTTTTTTAATTTTTTTTCTATTTCTTTAACCTTTTTTTAAATTAATTTTTATTTTTTAGTTTGTTTTGCTTTACAATACTGTATTCATTTTGCTATACATTGACATAAATCAGNTTTTATAGTTTCTTGTCTTACGTTTAGATCTTTAATCCATTTTGAGTTTATTTTTGTGTATGGTGTTAGAAAGTGATCTAGTTTCATTCTTTTACGAGTGTACACATACTTTTTTTTTTAAAAAAGAAGTTCTGCAGTTAAAAAATCTTGAAGGCTTTTCCAACTTAAATTCTTTGATTTTTTTTTTTTACTTGTTTTTGTCTGGTTAGCAGCAGCAAGCAGCAGCACTCCTTTTGTCTTACTTATGGATCTTTGCTTTTGAGGTTTCTGAATAAGTTACCTTTAGTTAGGTGAAGTGGATAGAGTTATTCTTAAGAATGTCCAATCTAAAATGTTAACATTTGGGGATGTGAGTGAAGGGTATACTAGATTCTTTATATATTCTTGCAAGTCTTTTTCCAAGTCTAAAATTAAGTTAAAAATATCTCTACCTAAATGAGTCATTGTTAGTTACCTTTTCTCACTTGCCCGTAATACTAGTCTTACTGACTTTCAAAATCTATTGATTTCGCAATGTAACCTCATGTAACACATCATGAGCTATTAGTTTCTTAGCTTTTCCTAGTTATGTCATCTGATAGGCAAATTTTTAGGAGTTAGCGTAGGCTCTTCCAGTTCCTTCACAATCATATTCATTCAGATAGTAAATCTTGTGTTTAGTACTTCGTTAATATATCTTGCCTCTTGACACTATTTTCACTCAAACCTCAGCAACTCTTCCCTGGATTATTACAGTAGCTCTCTAACTGATCTCCTTGTTTTACATTGTATATCCTAGAAATCGTTGGTGACTATCTGTCTCTTTGTCCCCATCTTCTTGCTTCTAGTATTGCTGTGCTTTGTCATTCAGTCGAGTCCGACTCTTTGTGACCCCATGGAGTGTAGCCTGCCAGGCTCCTTTGTCTATGGGGATTCTCCAGGCAGGAATACTGGAGTGGATTGCCATGCCCTCTTCCAGGGGATCTTCCCAACCCAGTGATCGAACCCAGGTCTCTCGCATTGCAGATGGATTCTTTACTGTCTAACCCACCAGGTCTAGTATTGCTAGTGAATTGTTTATATACTTGTTGTGCTGTTTTATGACTTTGCTTGTCATCTTCTCTCTGCTTGGATGAGCTAATTTTCTTTCTTTGAGACTCAGTTCAGGCATCTTTTCCAGGAAGTGTACTTAACCTGGACTCCCGGGTCCAACTTCATTCCTGTGTATGTAGACATCCAGTTGTCCCAGCACCATTTGTTGAACAGAGAGTTCTTTCCCCATTGAATTGTCTTGGCACCCTTGTTGGAAATCAGTTGACCACAAATATATGTGTTTATTTCTGGACTCTGTATTTTTATTCCATCTATCTATCCATCTATCCTTATGCCAGTACCACACTGTCTTAAAATTGGAAAGGTTGAGACCACTAGCTCTGTTCTATTTCAGGTTTGCTTGAACTTAGCTATTCTGGGACCCTTGAAGTTTCATATGAATTTTAGGATCAGCTTGTTAATTTCTTCAAAGAAACCAACTGGAATTTTGATAGGAATTGTGTTGAATGTATAGAACAGTTTAGGATATTTCACCCAATTTTGTTTGTTTTAGTTTAGAGTTGTTTTTCTTCAGTTTTTCAAATTTGTTATTGTATATTTTTGGTTTAACATGACAAATTCTGCCTTCTAGGCTATATAATATCATAACAGATATACATGCTTAACTTTGTGATGTATGTTTGTGGTGAGNCTTTCCCCATTGAATTGTCTTGGCACCCTTGTTGGAAATCAGTTGACCACAAATATATGTGTTTATTTCTGGACTCTGTATTTTTATTCCATCTATCTATCCATCTATCCTTATGCCAGTACCACACTGTCTTAAAATTGGAAAGGTTGAGACCACTAGCTCTGTTCTATTTCAGGTTTGCTTGAACTTAGCTATTCTGGGACCCTTGAAGTTTCATATGAATTTTAGGATCAGCTTGTTAATTTCTTCAAAGAAACCAACTGGAATTTTGATAGGAATTGTGTTGAATGTATAGAACAGTTTAGGATATTTCACCCAATTTTGTTTGTTTTAGTTTAGAGTTGTTTTTCTTCAGTTTTTCAAATTTGTTATTGTATATTTTTGGTTTAACATGACAAATTCTGCCTTCTAGGCTATATAATATCATAACAGATATACATGCTTAACTTTGTGATGTATGTTTGTGGTGAGAAGGAAAGAATTTCTTATTGGTTTGACCATTCATTTGAAAAACCTTTTAAACAGTTTTCCCTTATATGTTCCACATATTTCCACATGTTCTTTGTGGAAAATGTTAGAAAATACAGAAAAGCAGAAAGAAAAAAAAGTCCATAATTCCACCATTCAGAATTAACATCGTGTGTGTGTGTGTGTAATGAAAGTTTGTTGTATATATATCTTTTTTTATTTAACCATATAACATATGGGAAATGTCTTTTCATCTCACTACTACAGTGTTTTTAAAATGCTGTATCCTATCTCATTTTGAAATAATTAAACCCCTATTATGCTTATATTTAGTTATAGTTTTGCCAAATTATAAGTGCTATAATGAATGTCTTTACAGTTAAATCTTTGCACAGATTCTTGACTATTTCTATGACAAGTTCCTATGAATAGAATTGCTGGTTCAAGAGGATACATATTTTAAGTCTTTCTTGCCATTTTTAAATAGTATGTGTTAATATTTGATAGTAGTTAAAATCTTCCTATTGAAATATGAAGGCAAGCTCAATAAACAAGTATAATATTTGCATTATTCAAAACTACTGTTGGATGTTCATGGTAGTATTATTCACAGTAGTTAGAAGGTGAAAACAATCCACTGATTAGAAGAATGGATAAACAAAATGTGTTATATACGTACAATGGACTATTATTATTCAGCCTTAAAAAAGAATGAAATCCTGATACATGCTATATATTTTATATATATATATATATAAATAAATGAAACTTGAGAATATTATGCCAAGTGAAATAAGCCAGACACAAAAGGACAAATATTGTATGAGTCCTTACATGAATTACCTAGAATAAACAAATTCACAAGGACCTAAAATAGAATAGAGACTACCAGGGTCTGGGGTGATGAGGAGTTATTGTTTTAATAGATTTCAATTTGGAAGGATGGAAAAGTTTTGGAAATGGATAGTAGTGATGACTGCACAGAGTACTTAAATACTTCTGTCAGAGTATTTAATGCCACTGAATTGTACACTTAACAGTGATTAAATTTTGCCACAATAAAAAAAATCTATGGATTACTTTCAGAATTTTAGAAAAAAACCACCTACTGAGAAATTATGTGGTATTTTTGCTTATTGTGTGTATTATGTGTGTGCATGTTTAGCTGTGTCCGACTCTTTGTGACCCCATGACTGTAGCCCACCAGGCTGCTCTGTCCATGGAATTCTCCAGGCAAGAATGCTGGAGTGGGTTGCCATTTCCCTTCTCCAGGAGGTCTTCCCAACCCAGGGATTGAACCATGGTCTCCTGCATTGCAGGCATCTGAGCCACCAGAGAAGCCTATTTTGTGTACTGCCTTGTAGCTAAGCAAATTCAGGGTTTGGATACTTGCTTTAAATATGATAGATTCATAGAAGGGACTGAGAACTGGTTTATAAACAATGTTCATGCAGTATGAAGACTTGTTGAGCTGTATGCCAAGTAGTCTGCTAGGCACTGAAGACTGCAATGGTAAACAAGATAAGACATAGTCCCTGGAGCCTGCTGGTTGCTAAGACTGGACAGAAAAAGAACAAACTTCTTATTAAGAAAAAAGGGATTAAACAGTCAGGTGGCTTTTCTCCTTAATGATTTCCTTTGTGGGGTGATTTTAATATATCCTTTTCCCCCCCTTCAGGTTGCTATGGAAACATATGACCATATAAAAGGAAGTCCATCCTGATAATTCTGATACCTGAGATGCAACTGAACTGAAGAGTGGAACAGGAAAAAGTTTAGTGCCAACCTTAATTACAATGGCTACTGATTCAGGGGAGCCAGCTAGCACAGAAGATTCTGAGAAACCTGATGGAGTTTCATTGGGAAACAGAGTTCCTCAGGCTGCAGCAACTTTGACAGTGGAAGCTAGACTAAAGGAGAAAAGCAATACCTTCTCTGCTTCTGGAGAAACTGTAGAAAAGAAAAGATTCTTTCGAAAGAGTGTTGAGATGACAGAAGATGACAAAGTTGCTGAATCTTCCTCCAAAGATGAGAGAATAAAGACTGCAACAAATATTCCAAGAGTAGAAAAGCTTCCTACAAATGTGCTAAGAGGAGGACAAGAAGTTAAATATGAGCAATGTTCAAAGGGAACATCAGAATCCTCAAAAGATTATTTCAAGGAGAAAAATGAAAAGGAGATGGAAGAAGAAGCAGAAGTGAAGGCTGTAGCTACTTCTCCTAGTGGCAGGTTCCTGAAATTTGACATAGAACTGGGAAGAGGAGCATTTAAAACAGTATATAAAGGACTGGACACTGAAACATGGGTTGAGGTTGCTTGGTGTGAGCTGCAGGTGGGTATATAATCTTCTTGTTTTAATAAATTCCAGTTTCAGCTGGCCTGGACTTCTGAGTGATCCAGGATTAAAATGTATCATGGATTAAAATAAAATGAAGGACTTGTCCCCACACCTGAAATTATGCTCCTTTCTTAAATCCTTTTAGGAGCTCATGCCAAAATTTTTTTTCCCCTACTGTTTTCCTCTCTGTTTTAAAGGTGGGAAAGTCTGTTCTGGCTTTCTTTGGGGAAATGATTCTAATTTATTAACCTTAGGAAGTTCTCAAAACTCTTAATGTCTCATTTTGAAAGCTTTTAGTAAATGTATGCCTTATGAGTTGATATGTTAGGGATATATTCAGTATGATATTTTCCATTTCTCTGTCAATAGACTTTTGGGGGTTCATGTGCTGTTTTTCAGAACAGGAAATGCTTTCCTTGCTTCTTTGAAGGCTTCTAGTAGTATAAATTCCTCTCCATGCCTTTGAGTTTGCCTCAGATAGGATCTTTGGATGAAATAATCACCAGAATCTACTGGGATTAGTCAGCTGGAATGTTGTTTAGGAAGGAGAAGTGAAAGCATTAGAAGAATAGTTGAATTATCTAGATATTTGGTTCCATAGTAAATGTGTACATGATACTTTTAACTAATGTAGGAGTAAATGGAGACAGAACATCATAGAAAAGGTTATAATAGTAATAGTTTCAAACAGATGTAGATCAAACATAAGGAAAACCTTTGTGACCTCAGTCAGCTCATGGGAAATGGTCAGTGTTCAGAAGAGATGCTTAAAATTAAGATTAAATAAAGCTAGTTGCTAAATACAGGTTTTTGTTGTTCATATTCCAGTGGTTGCTGTGTGTGGGCGTATAGGTATGTTACATGATTTCACCCATTCTGAATTTGCTATAGTTTGCCATTTAGATAGGTTGAAATTTAGTCTTGGTCCCTGCATTTCTAGGAATCTTTTTGTTTCCAAAATTTACTGTGTTTAAGAGTCACTGTTTGCTTTGTATGCAGATTTAGGAGCCTATCGTCAGAGATTCAGATTCTGTAAGTCTGGGGTGGGATGTAAGACTACAGTTTTAACAAGCTTTCAAAGTGCTTTGAATATAGGAAGTCCCTTGATGACTGGAGTCAAGCCATTAGAGTACTCTTGAAAGGTGTGTGCATGTGCTATGTGGGGTTTGCTTGGTTTTCTTCTCACCCCTTTTTACCCTTTAAGAATTTTATTATAAAGTCTGTGTCATAGTAGAAATATTAGATCCTTCAAGTAAACAAACATTAAGATCACCTGAAATTATAATTCTTTGAGGATGCTTTAACCATTGTAGTATATATCTTTATAGACTCTTTCTTTTGAATAAATGTATATATGACTGTATGCACCCCCATGGAACCATACTATCAGGTTTGGACAAAACTTTGTTTTTAAACTTAATCATGAACATCTATCTTTTCATTACTGGTAGTTGTACATTTACATCATTATTTTTGATAGATGCCTTTATAAGATATTTAATCAGTCCTCTATTTTTGGACTTCTAGACTTTCTCCAGTATTTTATGATTATAAACATGGTCATGATAAATATTTTTGTATATATATATGTGTGTGTGTATATATATATAAAGTTATGTAAATTTTAATTTAATCTCTGCATTGTGATTTCAATAACACTCTTCTTTTTTGGGGATAGAGACCTAACAATAGTAAAATACTTATTGTCTGGTCCTTTGTTGTTGTTATTGTTGTTTGCTTTTTCTTCCAATTTTATTGGGATATAATTGACATATAACATTGTATAAGTTTAAAGTGTACAGCATAATGATTTGACTAAGATACATCATGAAATGAGTATGGCAGTAAGTTTAGTGAACATCATCTCAGATACAAAATTAAGTAGAAAAATTTTTTTCCTGGTGATGAGAACTCCTAGGATTTACTCCCTTAACCATTTTTATAGATAACATACAGTAGTGTTAATTATCTTTATCATGCTGTACATTATGTTTCTAGTACTTATTTATCTTATAAATGGAAGTTTGTATCTTTTGACTGCAGTAACATTCATCTTTTAGTGTTATTCTGTTTGTAAATGGGGGAAATAATTTCCATTCACTTGGTAGTAGGACACATAGTAAAGATATGTCAAATATTTTGCAAGTTGTATACTCAGCTATGCTAAAGAATGTTTCTGTAAAACTTAAAAATATTTCAGTAATAAGAACTGCATATGGGAATACCTTTTATTATTCACATGTGGGAAGACTGAAAGATCCTATAGGGTCTTACTACTCCAAGTGTACTCTCTGGACCAGCAGCATGGACATCACCTGGTAACTTAGAGCTGCAGGTCCCTAGGACTCACGCCAGACCTATTGAATCAGAATCTACCTGTTAGTAACATCTGCAGGTGATTTTATGCACAGTAGAGCTTGAAAAGCCCTGAAATAAGGGATCAATTCCAAGAGCCAGCTGAATCACAGGAGGAATTCCCTTAATACACCAACATTAGCTTTATATAATATTATATATACTGATTCATGGCATCCACTGCAGACTTTCTAAATCAGAATCTCCAGGAGATAAGGCTCAGGAACTTACTTTTATTATTTATTTATGTTTTAAATGCAGTTTTATTATTATTACTTTTTGTTCATGCTGTGCAGCTTGAGGGATCTTAGTTCCTTAACCTTTGGCCTCTGCTGTGGAAGTGTGGAGTCCTAACCACTGGACCACCAGGGAATTTCCGCCAGGAACTTAGTTTTAAAAGTTCTCTGGGTAATTGGATATATAGCCCGATTTGGGGATCTGTCATGGGGAGCAAATGTAAATTTTAATTTACAAAGATAAAGTATGCTTTTGGGGGAGCTGCACTGGACCTTCATGGCTTTGTGCAGGCTTTCTCTAGTTGCAGCGAGCAGGGGCTACTGTTCGTTATGGTGTGTGGGCTTCTCATTGTGGTGGCTTCTCTTGTTGTGGAGCATAGGCTTTAGGCATGCAGGCTTCAGTAGTTGTGGTACACAGGCTCAGTAGTTGCAGCTTGTAGGTTCCAGAGCTTGGGCTCAGTATTTGTGGCATAGGGACTTAGTTGCTCCACAGCATGTGGAATCTTCCTGGACCAGGGATCGAATCCATGCTCCCTGCGTTGGCAGGCGAGTTCTTATCCACTGTGCTACCAGGGAGGTCCTAAAGTTAAAGTACATTTTAATTTACACAAAGAACAACAATTGAAGTTTTCTTTTCTGAATTTGGCTTCCCAGGTGGCACTAATGGTAAAGAATCCACTTGCCAATGCAGGAGACTTGGGTTCCATCCCTGGGTGGGGAAGATCCCCTGGAGAAGGAAATGGCAACCCACTCCAGTATTCTTGCCTGGAAAATTCTGTGGACAAAGGAGCCTGGCGGGCTACAGTCCATGGGGTTGCAAAGAATTGAACATGACTGAGCGACTGAGCACATTCTGAAAGGAATGTTGAAATTAGTGGACTTAGTTGATACTATTTTTAGATATCATGTTATTTTTTGCATGTTTGGAATTAGGAAGAACTCTTATTTAGAGGGCATCCCTGGTGGGTCAGTGGTAAAGAATCCACCTGCCAATGCAGGAGACATGGATTTAATCCCTGGGTCAGGAAGATCCCAGGAGAAGGAAATGGCAACCCACTCCAGTATTCTTTCCTGGGAAATCCTATGGACAGAGGAGCCTGGTAGGCTATGGTTCATGGGGTTGAAAAAGTGTCAGACATGACTTAATGACTGAAAACAGCAACAACAAACTTATTTAGAATCCCAGGAAGATAATAAGGACATCATCTTTTAATTACTTTCCTGTAAGTCCTATGTAAATTGTAATGTACAATTTCTCATATTTTTTTCAGTAAAATCTTACTCTTTATTATGTAATTAAGCAAGTTTGTTGAAAAACTATCCCAGTGAACAGTTTAAATTATTCTAGATTCTTTCCTAACCTTTGTTTATATAGGTGTGCATGTATAATATATAAAATTTGAGTGTCTATGCTTTTATCAACTTGATATGTATTTTCTATTTATTAACATCATTAAAATATGTAAGCTATATTTTTATTGCATACATACCACCTCTTAATCTTCTCCCCTGAAATATGGCAGTTCTTTTCCTTTTTAAAATTTTACTTTTTCATGTTTGATTTGAAATTCATAGCTCAGAAAAGACTTTTATACCTTTTTTTCTTGATGTATTTCCCCCTATGGTAGATAGTTGAGCCTTCTCCAGCAATTCTTAAAAGCCTCATACCCATTTATTTAGAATACATTGACTTTAGGGCAGTGCAAGAATCAGGATATATAGATTGTACTGCTGATGTTTGACTTTGAGGATGTTAAAAACAGACAAACCCTTTGTTGATGTGTGTCAGATTTAGGATTTGGCCATAAATACCTGCATTTCAGCAGTTTGTTGTATTTTATGGTTTCCATAATTTGATTTATTTTTTCTCTTTCATAATTTGATTTTTTAATGCATTAGTGGAAAGACTTTGATCTATTCTTCTTTGTAAAGAATTTGTAGATTACTTGGTAATTATTTGATAAATTGGTAATTTACTGTGAGTGAGGGCTGTCAGTCATATGTTTTATTTAGAAGACTTTAGTTCATGATGTTGAAAGACCTGGTCAGATGTTACTGAAAGGCCTGTTTAGTAACTTTTAGGAGGAGTCGGTCACACGGGTTTGTAATAGTTTTCTCCTCCACTGTCAGCTTGAAAAATCAGTAGCACTTTGCTTTTACACATGGGAACACAACCAGCTTCTGCTTTACTTTCACTAGTATGTCATTTGTTTTCTTGATGGAACTGAGTTTTCATATAATGGGCCTATTTTTCAATCAGAGGAATCACATAGATAGATATATGAATTTTGTCATTTGACTGTTTCTAAATATATTCGCTTATAATAAGCTTCACTGTGGGATCAATTCTGTGATTACGTGCTTTTCAAGGTAATTAAACAGGCCAAATAATTGATGCTTTTGAACTGTGGTGTTGGAGAAGACTCTTGAGAATCCCTTAGACTGCAAGGAGATCCATTCTCAGTGCATCATAGCAGGGGGTATATGATGTATGATTACTGGTTATGATAACCTTCATCATTTGGTTAGGGTGATGTCTGATAGGTATTCTCTATTATAAATTAATATTTTCCCTTTGTACATATTAATAAATATCTTAGCAGTAGATACTTTGAGCCTATGCAAATATCCTTTCTCCTCAAACTTTCCCTTATTATTTTGGCATCCATTAGTATATACTTATGTATTAACTCTGGTGTTCTAATGGTGATTTTCTATTTTCCACTCTCCATATATTAATTGGAATTACCTTTTAGTTTTATGTGGACTCTACCTAAGTATAACAGTTGGGTTCTGAAAACCCAACAGTCAGGTAATTTGTGATTTGAGGAACTTTAGTGTATCTTAAGTTATTAATAATGGTATTGTACACTTTTGCATTTATCAAAATTAATATATTAATTGAGCATTTATGCAGGTACTTAATTTGAATATTTTATTTAATCTTGCAATAGTTAAAAGAGGTAGGAATGATTACTTTTCAGGTGATAGAAGTGAGGTTTAGATACATTAAGTAACTTGCCCAAAGGGATAGAGCAGGGCAAGATAGAATTGATATTCTATCAATTGTGTATATATAACACTTGTCAGTTCAGTCGCTCAGTCCTGTCCGACTCTATGACCCCATGGACTGCAGCTTCCCTGCAGGCTTCCCTGTCTATCACCAGCTTCTGGAGCTTGCTCAAATTCATGTCCACTGAGTCAGTGATGCCATCCAACCATCTCATTCTCTGTTGTCCCCTTCTCCTCCTGCCTTCAATCTTTCCCAGCATCAGGGTCCTAGCATCAGGTGTATAAGTACCTGCATATAACACTTACATAGGTGATTTAAGAATTTCCTCCTCATTAGTTATTTGAACAGTTCACTTATGTTTTCAGCCATTTTACAAGAAATGATTTCTTAAATGGACGCTTTAAGATTCCTTCTCCGTAATGAGTTAGAACTTAATTTTTGACATCAAGACCTGCATCAGAGACTCTACTGAGAAATTATCATTCCTGTAAAATAAGGTTCTTAACATTAAACTAACTGCTCAAGCTCAAGGGGTACTACTAGTTAATGGTTTCATTTAAGGACATTCTCTGGCTTGGGGATTCTAAGGAACAGTTTCATGGTTGGGTTGCCCTGGTTCAATATCTGGACTTCACCTTTTTCAGTGTCCAGAGGTGGTTAGACATGTTGAGGAGACTGACTAGTGCTAACTCAAATGTCCAGATCTAGGACATAAATTTATTAGTTTAGAACAAATTAATAAATTAATTTAACCTGATATAGTTGTTAGACCATATGCTCTAATGATCTATAGGTTAGATACATGGGAAGGTAAATTATAATCAGAAGCTAGCTTAGTAAGTATAGAGTCAGAACAAATGAACTAGATGTTCTTGTGTGTCCTGCTGAGGCAGTATACTGACCAAATGAACTGAATGTTCAGGTCCTAACTGGATGAGGAATCCTCTGTATTCAGTGGTACTGGAAGACAAGTGAACCTGGCTATGTCTGTGTTTTATCTCTCTTTCTATATCTTATTTTGACCATCATTGATGAGCACTTTCGTTTAGGTATTGATACATACCATTGCTGTCTAAAAGCTTTAACATGCTCTTATGGCCAAACTGTGATTATTATATGCTGATTTCTTTTTTTATATGCTGATTTCTTGATTACTACTCTGATGTTACCATCTACAAAGTATAATTACCCTAGTGTGTGTTTGTTTCATTTAGTTTTAGTCTAAGGTGCTACACATATCTCTTCATGGAAAGTGGTTTGTGAATGAAGTGTCTGTAGTCATTACTGTGAATATTGTTTCTGAGGGGCAGAGCTTTGAACTAGGAAGTGCTTAGAATTCATAATACAGTAGACCTAAGTTCCAGTTTACCTGTGCTAGCTAGGTACTGTGGGCAAGCTAAGTAGTTTAGCATTTTGGAGCTTTACTTTTTCACTTTTTTTTTTAAAGAAAAGTATAATAGATGTTTCTGATATCTGAATAAAGAATAATGTGGTGGAAATTGTGTACCTACTGTTGAGTTTGAAAAATAAAATGTTGAGAATTAGAGATAATGCTTATAAAGCATGCAGTACCTATTTGAGTATTCAATAAATGTTAGTGATAAAATACTTAGTAACTTCATATTTATTCAGAATATTCATTGATATTTAAGAACCATTTTGAGCCTTCATAGCATTCATCTTTACTTGAACAAGTTATAATACAGCTTTTATAACAGTGTTGATGATTTCTTCTTCCTTCTTTCATGTTTGCAGAAACAGATTCATATAGCCTCTGACCTGGTTCTGTAGTTGATTGTTGGTCTTTACATTAAGAGACATAGCTGATAAGGCCATAGTTTACCTTTTGGAAACTAAATGCTTCTTATCTTGAATAGATACATATGCAGGTTAATCATGTTGATATTGTGCCTTGTCTCAGGAAAGATTTTGTGTACATTTTTAGCATTCCATATAATAAAGTGTTTAGTTAACATTCATAACAGGACAGTATTTCTTTTGAAAGAAGTATGGAGTAGTTGAAACCTATTTGGTAAATTTGTATTTTACCTCTATTATATTTATCAGCCATATAAACTAATATTTATAATGCTGAAAATTGATATTTGATACTTTTTTTTGTGACCTTACTGCTTAGAGAAAGTAGATTTAGGGATCATTTTTGTAGACTATAAATAATTTTTCTGGTTTCTGACTGTGTCATCTCCATTAGCTATTGCAGTTTGCCTTCTAGATCCTTATTCATTTCTTAGTAAGAATTCTACTCATTGGTGATATATTAAAATTAACTTATCAAAGTGGTTATCATTAATAAAATAGAGTACATGTGTGTGTGTCTACGTGTATCAGTCTGTCTGTGTTTTAAGGTTACTGTCTGTGTTTTAAGATTACTATAGTAGCTGAAAACTTTCCTCTGGATTTTGGTGCCAGTTTGACAGGTTTACTTTCCTCTCACTGAATTAGAAGTGGACCTTTGAAGGTCTTGGCCATACCTTTTTTAGTGGACTTCCAGCAATATGTCTGGGACAGCAGTTGTAATTTTGTAAAGTTGTTTACTTTTAATGCTGACTAGGATCAAAAGATACAGTAATTTGATTTGGTACATGAAAGACTTGTATTCTGCTAATTTAATCAGAAAGCATCAAAATCTATTCATTATTCTTCAGAGCATATCTACTCATCTACATGAGAGGATGACTCCTAGCCAATTACAGGGACGTTTAGAATTTATTAGTCATTTTAGATTATATAGAAAAGCATAAATACTTGTTTTCGGTTGTCTTCTAAATTTGTTGTTCCTTGCTTTTGTTGAGTTCCTTAAATCTTTTTTTTTAGGCTTAAAAAAATTGAGATGCACTGTGTAAATTTAAGGTATAACAACCCACTGTTGGTTTGATACATTTATATACTGCAATATGATTACTATAGTAACATTAGTTAATACCTTTATCATGCATGTTGCATAGTTATTTCTTTTTTGTGTTGAGAACAGCCGAGATTTAGTCTATTAGCAACTTTGAAGTTTACCATAAAGTATTGTTTTTTTAACTAATTTATTTATTTTTGGCTGCTGTTGAGTCTTAGCTATGGCATACAGGCGGTTCGTTGCAGCTTGCAGGCTTCTCTAGTTGTGGTGAGTGGGCAAGTGGGATCTTAGTTCCCTGACCCTGCAGGGATTGTCTCCATCTCCTGCATGAAAGGTGGATTCTTTTTTTTTTTTTTTTGTGGATTCTTAATCCCAGGACCACCAGGGGAGTCCCAAACATACAATATTGTTGACTGTAATCACTGCTGGTTAGATCTCCAGAACTTACTTCTCTGTTAATTGTAAGTTTGTGTCCTGAAATAACATTCCCCTACCCTTAGTACCTGGTAACCACTGTTCTACTCTCTGTTTTTACAAGTTCAGATTTTAGATACCACATATAAATGGTGTCATATGGTATTTGTAATTTGAAGGGATATCTGCATACCCATGTTCATTGCAGCATTTACAGTAGCCAAGATATGGAAACAACCTAAGTGTCTATCAAAGTGTCTGTCAACAGAAGATTGAGTGAAATAGATGTGATGTATATATGTATACAGTGGAATATTATTCAGCCTCAAGAAAGAAGGAAATCCTGCCATTTGTGACAACATGGAAAGACTTTGAAGACATTATGCTAGGTGAGATATTATGCTAGGTGAGATAAGTCAGAGAAAGCAAATACTATATGAGTTCCTTAATTCTTTTTTTAATTAAATTTTTATTGTGACAAAATGTAAATAACATAAAATTTACCATTTTAATTATTTTAAGTGTACAATTCAGTGGCATTAAGTACATTCACCCTCACTACCACCCACCTCTAGAACTTTTTCATCATCCCAAACTGAAACCCATTGCATGGGTTGAAACCCATCAACCCAAACAATAACTTCCCATTCCCCACTCTTTCCAGCCCCTGGTAACTACTGTTTTACTTTCTGTCTCTGTTAATAATTTGTCTATTCTAGATATCTCATTTAAGTGAAATCATACAATATTTGTTCTTTTGTGTCTGAGTTACATCAGTTAGTGTAATGTTTTTAAGATTTGTCCACGTTGTAGCATGTTTAAGAATTTTATTCCTTTTTAAAAACTTGTATTTATATACCACACTTTTCTCCATTCATCCATTGATGGGCATTTGTATTGTGTCCACCTTTTGGCAATTGTGAATAACACTGCTATGAATATTAGTGTACAAGTATCTGCTCAAATCTCTGTTTTCAGTTCTTTTTGGTATATACCTAGAAGGTGGAATTGCTGTATCATATGATAATTCTATGTTCAGTTTTTTAGGAATTGCCATATTGTTTCCCATAGTGTTCATTTTATGTTTCTACCAGCAATGCATAAGGGTTCTATTTACTCCACATCTTTGCCAATATTGTGTGTGTGCTTTTTAAATAGC
The DNA here is from genome assembly GCA_006408695.1 of Aepyceros melampus. Lineage (NCBI taxonomy): Eukaryota > Metazoa > Chordata > Mammalia > Artiodactyla > Bovidae > Aepyceros > Aepyceros melampus. The sequence goes on along the minus strand of SJXQ01001546.1, from coordinate 65,196 downwards.
CATCCTATGGGTGTGAAGTGGCATCTCATTATGGATTTGATCTGCATTTTTCCAGTGACTAGAGATGTTGAGCCTGTTTTTTGTGCTTATTTACCATTTGTATTTCTGTTTTGGAAAAATACCTGTTCAAGTCCTTTGCCAATTTTTGAATTGAGTTATTGTTGTTGAGAGATGGAGTTCTTTATATATTCTGAGTATTAATCCTTTGCCAGATATGTGAGTTGCAAATATTTTCTCCCATTCTATGGATTGCCTTTTTATACTCTTAATAGTGCGTTTGATACATGAAGTTTTTAAGTTCAGTTTATTTTTTTCCTGTTGTTGCCTGTGTGCTTTTGGCTTAGAAATTCATTGTGAAACCCAGTGTCATGAAGATTTCCCCCCATGTTTTTTTCTGAAAGTTTTAGCTCTTATGTTTTTGATGCATTTTGAGTTAATTTTTGTATATGGCGTAAGGTAAGGTTAACCACTGTTCTATTTTGTTTTTATAAGTTCTTCATTCTTTGGCACATGGATACTCAATGTCCCCAACTTTTTGTGAAGGGAGAATCCTTTCTTCATTGAATAATCTTGATACCCTTGTCGAAAATTATCTATTTGACTATACAAGGGATTATTTCTAGCTCTGTAGTCTGTTCCATTGATCTTTGTGTCTGTCTTTGTACCAGTATCACAGTATTTTGATTACTGTAGCTTTGTAGTAAGTTTTGAAGTCCAGAACTCCAACTTTGTTCTTTTTTTCAAGATCTTTTTGTGTATTTGAGGGGCTTCCCTGGTGGCTCAGAGGTTAAAGCATCTGCCTGGAACGCGGGAGAGCTGGGTTCTATCCCTGGGTCAGGAAGATCCCCTGGAAAAGGAAATTGCAACCCACTCCAGTACTCTTGCCTGCAGAATCCCATGGAGGGAGGAGGCTGGTAAGCTACCGTCCATGCAGTAGCAAAGAGTCGGACATGACTGAGCGATTTCACTTTCACTTTTTAGATTCCATATGGATTTTAGCATTTTTTAAAATTTCTGCAAAAACATAGGATTTTGACGGATTACATTGAATTTGCAGATCTCTTTTGGTATTGCCATCTTAACAGTATTGGATTTTCAATCTATAAATATGGAATGTATTTCTGTTTATTTGTGCCTTCTGTAATTTCAACAGTGTTTCGTAGTTTTAAGTGATAGAAGTCTTTTTGCCTCCTTAGATAAGTTTCTTCCTACATATTTTATTCTTTTTGATGTTATGAATGGAATTGTTTTTTTAATTTTCCTTTAGAATTATTTATTTTAGTGTATAGAACGGAGAAGGCAATGGCACCCACTCCAGTACTCTTGCCTGGCAAATCCTATGGCTGGAGGAGCCTGGTAGGCTGCAGTCCATGGGGTTGCTAAGAGTTGGATACGACTGAGCGACTTCCCTTTCACTTTTCACTTTCATGCACCAGAGAAGGAAATGGCAACCCACTCCAGTATTCTTGCCTGGAGAATCCCAAGGACGGGGGAGCCTGGTGGGCTGCCGTCAATGGGGTCACACAGAGTCGGACACGACTGAAGTGACTTAGCAGCAGCAGTGTATAGAAACAACTTTTTTTTTCCTTTTTCATTAGGGTAAATTTATTTATAATTTATCATTACATGAGTACTATCCCCCTTGGGGTTCCTAACTTTATGCAAGATATCCTTTTAAATTTTAGAAACACAATTTATTTTTGAGTATTGATTTTGTATCCTGCTACTTTGCTGAATTATTTTATTAGTGTTTGATTTTGAATGTCAGGAAAAGGAAGCTAACCACTAGTAAAAAGGAGAAACAATATGAAATACTTTTAAGTTAACAGGAGTAAAAGGAAGCAGCAAAGTAAGATAAATAACTTAGAATAAAATGGAAGGAGTAAAACGAAATATATCTTTTACTGTATCAAATGTGGACATATTACACTTGTTTGTTAAAAAACTCACATTTTCAGATGGGATTAAAAGACAAAACCCATGTGTGTTGTTTACTATAAAAAATACTTAAAACAATGATAAAGCAAGGTTAAGGTAAAGCTATAAACCAGCAAATAGAAAGCAGGAGGAGTACCAACCAATATAAATATCTATCTCAGAAGAAAGAAAGTAAAATTAAAGCATTAAACAGAAATATCTGTTTATTATAAAGTTATTTGCTTCATAGTTTAAGAAGATAAATATCATTGATAAGGACTTGTAGGCACCAAAAATATTCTGATTAATATTTTAAATTTAGAACCTCAAATAGGTTAAAGGCAAATGGATAAATGAATAACTGTAGTAGGAAATGTCATACACTTCTTTTAGAATAGGGCAGATCAAGCAGACAAAAGTGAATAAATAGGAACTGAATAATATAATCCATAAACTCCATTTGATGGGTATATATAGAACCTTAAATATCCTCCAAATAGGAAATACACATTTTTATTGTCTACAAGCTACTAAAAAATTGGTTAAATATGTGGCCCAAAGGAAACCTTATGTTAAAAGAGATTTTATATTCTGCATCACTCAAAATTAGAAATAAATAAGGAAACAAGTAACAAGAAGATTCTTAACTAATTGGATGTCAGAAATCATAGTCCTATATAAAATTTAGATCAAGAAGGAAATAAAACTGAAAGTATGAACTACCTAGAAAGCAATGAAAACGAAGGTATTTGAAACAAAATTTGTGAGTCATTGCATAAGCTATACCCAGAAGAAAATTTATCACTAAAATACCTTCATTATTAATGAACAATAACTAGTAGGAATTTAGTACCTATCTTAAGCCATTAGAGAAGTAACACTGAAAGAAAACAAAAAAGAGAAAGAGGGAGTTAATATAAGATAATTGAAATTAATAAAAATTATGCATATAAAATATAAATTCTAAATTTTTTGACTCTGAAAAACGATTAATGAACCTGATGAAGGAAAATACGAGGGTAAAAATATATGAAAGAAGAAATGAGAAATGCAACATAGCCAGCTATGGAAGAGTAAAAGAATAATAAGAGGATGTTATGTGTACATTTGATAATAAATTTTTCTAGCATTCTTATGAAACATTTCAAATCTAGAACAAAGTTAAAAATCTTAGAACATTCATAATACCTACTGTCTAGATTCTACTTTTCACAATGATAACACAGATTTAACTGATAACATTTAAATGATAACAGATTTAATTTTAAATCTTAATAGATTACTCCTAATCAAAATTAGGAGAAAAAGAAGAAAAGTAGGCTAGGTATTAAGATGATGTAGAGAGGGGATTTAAGGTCTTCCCCCCAACTTAATACCTGGTAGCTCAGCTGGTAAAGAATCCACCTGCAATGCAGGAGGCCCCGGTTCAGTTCCTGGGTGGGAAGATCCCCTGGTGAAGGGATAGGCTACCCACTCCAGTATTCTTGGGCTTCCCTGGTGGCTCAGCTGGAAAAGAATCTGCCTGCAATGCAGGAGACCTGAGTTTGATCCCTGGGTTGGGAAGATCCCCTAGAGAAAGGAAAGGCTACCCACTCCAGTATTCAGGCCTGGAGAATATCAGGACTGTATAGTCCATGGGGTTACAAAGAGTCAGACATGACTAAGTGACTTTCACAATACCAGGGCAAGGAGCCATCCCAAGAATATTCAATGCAAAATTGTTTATAATAAAGTAAACTTGGATCAATCCAAATGCCCATCAATGGGTTGAATGGATAACTTTATTCATCAGTGTGGTAGAACTGTCTAATGAGATCCTGTATAATAGTTAAAATGAATAAGCTCAAATTATACATATCACAGTACATAAATATAAAAAATGTAACATTGAGCAAAGTAATTTGCAAAAGGACACATACCATGTGATAACTACCTAAATGTTTTAACATATGTAAAACTGTATTGCTTATGGATACAAGCATATAATTAAAATTTCTAAAAACTTTCATGGATTAAAAACCTAACTCAAGCAGTGGTTACTTCTGGGAGGGAAAGGAAAAGAATTGAATCAAGGAGTGATATGTAGAGGTCTTTAATTCTGTAATGTCTTGTTAAAATGGAAGCAAATTTGGCAAAATGTTAAAAATTAAACAAACCTGGTTGTTACACCTTTTTGTTTATGCCTGAATATTTTTATAATATAAAAAGAGAAAAAACACATCAGGAGAAAGTAGATTCAGAGCTTGATTTCTAAACAGCCTTTAATTGACAAGCTGTTCCAATGTTAAACTGTTTAATCCCAGTTAATTTCATGAAGCTGTATAATCTTAAAACTAAGTGCTAGTTTTGTACAAAAAGCAAAACTATAGCTCAGTCTCATATATGAATGCAGATATTAAAATCCATAGTAAAATATTAGCAAATAGAATTCACCAGTGGATCAAAAGAATAATGTGCTAGCTTTAAGATTTGAAGAATAGTTCTATGTCAGGAACCTGTCAATAAATCTTATGATCATATCAGTAGGTGCTGAGAAAATATTTGGTAAAATTCAACAGCCACTCCTAATTAAAACATAAAAGTAACATAGGAATATAAGGAAATTACTTACACATGTTAAACCATTTGTGGAAATAAAAAAAATACTGCAAACAGTCTTAAGGTATGAGATAAGGCTGTTTTTTAAATAAAGTACAATCAAAGACAGTGGTGACTGTTATCACAGTTATTTTTTGGTATTGTGGATGTTTCAACAGAATTAATAAGAAAATAAACAGCATAAACATTGGGGAAGAGATAACTATCTCTTCTTGCTGATGATAGAATATAATACCTGAAAATTCTATCTTTAATATCTGCTCTCTAGAAGACCCATGGAGATGAAGTTAGAAGGTATAGGATGAAAAAGTGGAGGCCCAAACCTTCATTTGTATACTAACTTTCAGAGGAATGATTGCTCAAGAGAGCAGAGCCAGGAGTCAAGCCAGCGCCTACCCACTTGATACCCAAAACAGTTAAAGACATTACTAGAAAACTATAGATCAGTATCCCTCATGAACATAGATGAAAAAATGTTCAACATAACATTAGCTAATTGAATCCAGTAATATATTAAAAGAGTAATACATGATGACTAGTGTGGAGTTTTCCAAGGGATGCAAGGATTGTTCAACATTTGAAACTCAATGTAATTTGACATATTAATAGCCTGTAGAGGAATCAACATGGTCATTTCAATAGTTGCAGGACAAGCATTTGAAGAAATTCAATATCTATTCATGATGAACTCAGCAAACTTGCTATAAAAGGAAACCTCAACCTGTTAAAGGACATCTATTTAAAAAATGCAACTATTAGAATGGCTTAAAACAGCTGGCATCATACTTAATGGTGAAAAGACTGAATGTTTTTCCTCTAACAAGGGAAGGATGTCTTCTCTCAACACTTCTGATATGATGCTCTCAACATCATTGTTCTGGAAGGCTAGCTAGTGAAATAGGGGATGAAAAAGAAATAGAAGGAATACAGAAGAAAGGAAGAAATAAAACACTCTTTACCTGCAGATGTCATGATTATCTACATGAAAAATCTCAATGTATCTAAAAAAAGTACTTGAAACTACTAAGTGATTTTAACAAGTTTGCCAGATACAAGGTTAATATAAAAAAAAAAGTTATATCTCTCTACAGTAGCAATAAATAATTAGAAATTGCAGTTTAAAAAAAGTACTATTTACAGTAGCACCCAAAATGAAATACATAGGTATAAATAACAAAGTATGTGTAGAATCTGTATGCTGAAAACTAAAAACACTGTTAAAGATCTAAATAAATGCATTGGTTGGAAGACTCACTGTTCTTAAGATGTTCATTCTCTCCATATGACCTAGAAATTCAAAACAATTTTAGCAAAATCCCAGCAGGAATTTTTTTTACATGTTGACAAACTGACTCTAAAACTAATATGAGGGACTTCCCTGGTGGTCCAGTGGTTAAGGATCCACCTGCCAATGCAGGGGACATGGGTTTGATCCCTGGTCTGGGAAGATCCCATGTGCCTGGGGCAACTAAGCCTGTGTGCCACAACTACTGAGCCTGCACACTGCAACTACTGAAGCACTTGTGTTCTAGAGCCCATGCTCTGCAAGAAGAGAAGTCATCACAATGAGAAACCTGCATACCACAACTAGAGAGTAGTAGCCCCCACATGCCACAACTAGAGAAAGCCTTCACACAGCAATAAAGACTCAGTACAGCCAAAAATAAAAATTAAAAAAAATAACCCTAATATACAAAGGCAAGGATAATAGAATAGCTAAAACAATTTTGATAAAGAATGAGTTTGAATAATTCATGTTAACTGATTTCCAGACTTACTCTAAAGGTGTAGTTATAATACATGTATGATATTGGCAAAAAGGTAGATACACAGATAGATCAATGGAACAGAAGAGTTCAGAAATAGACCCAAACAGATATGGTCAAGTGATTTCAGAAAGAAAAATGTGCAGTGGTGATTGAGCATAGAAAGGATGGTTTTTTTAACAAAAGGTGCTGGACATACATATTCAAAAAAACGAACCTTGACCTAACTCTCACACATCACAAAATTTTAACTCAAATTATAGCCCTAAATAGCTCAAATTATAGACCTAAAAGAGTCTTCCCTCATGGCTCAGAGGGTAAAGCATCTGCCTGCAATTTGGGAGACCTGGATTCGATCCCTGGGTCAGGAAGGTCCCCTGGAGAAGGAAATGGCAACCCACTCCAGTACTCTTGCCCAGACAATTCCATGGATGGAGGAACCTGGTAGGCTACAGTCAGTGGGATCAGAGTCGGACACAACTGAGCAACTTCACTTCAACTTCATAGACCTAAAAGGTGAAACGTAAAACTAGTTTTAGTGGCAGGTGGATTTTTTACCACTGAGCCACCAAGAAAACCCCATCTTTTATGTACAAGGTGTTATAAATTTCTTTCAGATTTTTTTTTTCACTCAATAGTAGGCCTTAGGAGATCTATCCACATTACCACACATAGATCTAGCTTACTCGTTTAACTGTTAAATTTGTTTATAGCCAAGTTTAGCATTCTATATATATAACCCATTTGATCCTGGACAAATAACTTAACTGTCTTAACCTCAGTTTCTTTATTTGCAAAATGGTAATAACAGTATTAGTGACTATCACAAAGGGTTGTTGTAGGGACTAAAAGTGTTAATACACAAAAAAAATTTAGGACAGTGCTTGGCATGTAATAGACTTTGTTATTGACATTGTGATTATTTCTGCTGCTGCTGCTAAGTCACTTCAGTTGTGTCTGACTCTGTGCGACTCCATAGACGGCAATCCACCAGGCTCCCCTGTCCCTGGGATTCCCCAGGCAAGAACACTGGAGTAGGTTGCCATTTCCTTCTCCAATGCATGAAAGTGAAAAGTGAAAGTGAAGTCACTCAGTCATGTCCGACTCTTAGCAACCCCATGGACTGTAGCCTACCAGGCTCCTCTGTCCATGGGATTTTCGAGCAAGAGTACTGGAGTGGGGTGCCATTACCTTCTTCGTGTGATTATTTCTAACAATTACAAACCATGCTGCAACCAACTCTCCTTTTACATATTTTCACATCAAGGAATAATATGAATAAAGTAACCAAAAATAATTGTCAGAGCTATGGCTGTCCTGCTTACCTAGGGTTACTATGAAGTCTTTATAAAACCTTTTTTAGTAGAAGTCTTTTGCTGCTAAGTCACTTCAGTCATGTCCGACTCTGTGCGACCCCATAGACAGCAGCCTATCAGGCTCCTCCGTCCCTGGGATTCTCCAGACAAGAACACTGGAGTGGGATGCCACTGCCTTCTCCGAGAAGTCTTTTACTTTTATCAAATTACCGTTTCTTATACTCTCATGAGTTTCATAAAACTGCATTCTATTAGAGTATATATTTTTTATCTTTGAAAAATCTTTAGTTTGAACCCATCTCACAGTTAAAGTACTACTGTGAACTTATTTATATATTTCTTTTGTCATTTTAGTGGGGTGTAAGAAGGGATGGGAATTAATATGTTGTCAACCATCTTGAAATGGAAATCATACCTAAATTTTTAACTAACATAATGTGATTATCTATTGACATCAAAACTTAAAATGGTTCTATCACTCCTTTCTCTCCTCTCCTTTCATTGCCTTCTCCGTTCAGAAGATAGAAATAGTTTTTATTCTTCCTTCTCTATTAGATTTTAATGAAGTAATTCCAGATTTATCATTTTGCATTACAGTTGGCCTTTGAACAATGTGTGGGTGAGGGGTGCCAGCCCTAAGCAGTTGAAAATTCATGATAATTTTTTAGTTGACTCTCCATATCTGCAGTTCCACATCCAAGGATTCAATGAACAATGTATCATGTAGTGCTGTAATATTTATTGAAAAAAAATCCAAGTATAAGTGGATCCATGCAGTTCAAATTTGTGTTGTTCAAAGGTCAGCTGTATATATCTTCAGTTTTAATTACTGTTTAGAAAATATTGCCAACCATATTAGCCACAGTTATTAAGCTTCTTTTTTAAAAAGCATTATTGAAAATTTCTTACTATTTATGACATGCCACACCCTCTTTTTCTAATGATATTATCTGGCCACATTTAATTCTTTGAGTACTATTTTCAGGATTGGTAAATGATGTGGTATACTTCCTATGTCCTTGTTTTCATGGAAATGTATGTATTTTTCCCTTGTAAACTTGATTGATAGCTTGTCTGGGTTCAGAATTTGAGAGTCACAGTCATCCCTCAGAATTCTATAAATATTGCTCATTTACCTTCTAGTATTTAATGTGGCAAATTACAGGTCCAGTGCCTGTTTGAATGTCTTTTACTGGTTGGTAACCTTATACTTCTGTCTGGAAATATGTTGCCAATTCAGATATTTAACCAGAATAAATATCTAGGTGTCTAACATTCTGACATTATAGATCCTTAGATGTGGAAATTCGGAGATTTCTTAGGGGAAAGTTTTTTATTATTTGTTTTGATTATTGTTGTTGTTCAGTTGCTAAGTCATGTCCGACTCTTTGTGATCCCGTGGACTGCAGCATGCCAGGCTTCCTTGTCCTTCACTATCTCCAGGAGTTTGCTCAAACTCATGTCCATTGAGTCAGTGATGCCATCCAAACATCTCATGCTCTGATGCCTTCTCCTCCTGCCCTCAATCTTTCCCAGCATCGAGATCTTTTCTGATGTGTCTTCTCTTTGCATCAGATGGCCAAAGTATTGGAGCTTCAGCTTCAGTATCAGTCCTTCAATGAGTATTTGGGGTTGATTTCCTTTAGAATTGATGAGTTTGATCTCCTTGCTGTCCAAGGGACTCTCAAGAGGCTTCTCCAGCACTACAATTCAGAATCAACAATTCTTTGGCACTTGGCCTTCTTTATGGTCCAACTCTCAAATCTAGAAACACCATAGCTTTGACTATACGGACCTTTGTTGGCAAAGTGATATCTCTGCTTTTTAATACGCTGTCTAGGTTTGTCTTAGCTTTCCTTCCAAGGAGCAAGCGTCTTAATTTCATGGCTGAGTCACTGTCTGCAGTGATTTTGGAGACCAAGAAAGTTAAGTCTATCACTGTTTCCATTGTTTCCCCATCTATTTGCTATGAAATGATGGGACTGGATGCCATGATCTTAGTTTTTTGAATGTTGAGTTTTAAGCCAGCTTTTTCACTCTGCTCTTTCACCTTCATCAAGAGGTTCTTTAGTTTCTCTCTCTCTCTCTCTCTCTCTCTTTTTTTTTTTTTTTTGCCATTAGAGTGGTATCATCTGCATATCTGAGGTTATTGATATTTCTCCCAGCAAATTTAATTCCAGCTTGTGCTTCATCGAGCCCAGCGTTTCTCATGATGTACTCTGCATATAAGTTAAATAAGCAGGGTGACAATATACAGCCTTGACATACTCTTTTCCCATTTGGAATCAGACTGGACTGGTTTTGATTATTACTTTTTCTCATTTTGAGATACTATTTTTCTTTTCCAGCAAAGGAAATTTTATTATTTATTTTTCCAATTTTGTTGCAATATAATAGACATATAACAATGTATCAGTTTAAAGTATACAACAAACAGTGCTTCCCTGGTGACTCAGTGGTAAAGAATCTGCCTGCAATGCAGGAGATGTGAGTTTGATTACTGGGTTAGGAAGATCCCCTGGAAGAGGAAATGACAACTCACTCCAGTATTCTTGCCTGGGAAATCCCATGGGCAGAGGAGCTTGGCGGGCTGCAGTCCATGGGGTCACAAAAGAGTTGGACATGATTTAGCAACTAAACAACAACAACAAATACAACAAACAACTGCTGCATTTTGCTCTATGAGAGGAGTCAGAGCAAATACTTAACAAAGAATATCAGTGATTTTATAGGTACTGAGAAAGGATTGACAGGTGAATATAGATACATATATACATGCATAAATAAAATACTCATTTGAGTGGTATTATAAATGTGCAAGACAATTTCTAGACTTTAATTTGGAACTTGATCTTCCATTTTAGGACCGGAAATTAACCAAAGCCGAGCAGCAAAGGTTCAAGGAAGAAGCAAGATGTTAAAGGGTCTCCAACATCCCAATATAGTTCGATTTTATGATTCCTGGGAGTCTATATTAAAAGGAAAGAAATGTATTGTATTAGTGACGGAACTTATGACATCAGGAACCTTAAAGACGTAAGTTGACCCTGATAGTGCCAATGGAGTTTTATTTGGAAATAATTTTCAAGAGTCACAAAAGTTGTTTGCAAAGTAACACTACATGGCTAAAGAACTGGTAGAATCTGAATCTAGTGACTGTGTTTCAGGGCAGGTTAAAATTAGGGTGTTAATGAAGTTTGTTAGAAAATACAGTGTTGAAAAATTAATGTTTGTGGCATATCATTGAACTTAAGAATTAGAAATCATTATAGAGGTAATGTCATTTTGTAGAGGATGAAAGATTGGGGATGTGGCAGGTTTAAATATCTAGTGAGCAATGCTATATAATTATAGTCTATTGTTTTGTTTCTGACTAGAGCATTGCATCTGATGGTACAGCCACTTATTTGTGACTGTTATGTGTGGTATGTACTTTTGCTGTAGGGGGAGTGTACTCTGAGGCTTTATATTTTAAAATATTTTGTTAGACAATAAAAAATAACTCAGTGATGGCAATCTTAATACATACTGTATTGGCTGGCTTATGTGATTTACCATAATGTACTTATACAATAAACTAGGTATGTTTGTTTACATGTGATCTTTTGTTTCTTTGTTTAGGTACTTAAAACGATTTAAAGTAATGAAACCAAAGGTCTTAAGGAGCTGGTGCAGGCAGATTTTAAAGGGGTTGCAGTTCTTGCACACTAGAACTCCTCCAATTATTCACCGGGATCTGAAGTGTGACAATATTTTCATCACGGGACCCACTGGATCTGTGAAGATTGGTGATCTAGGACTAGCCACCTTAATGCGTACATCATTTGCTAAAAGTGTCATTGGTGATTAACATTTTATAGTTTATTGATTGTGTAAAGGAAGGTTTTTTTTTAACTGTATATTTCTAGAACAGGAATCAGCAAACCACAGCCTGGGGCCAAATTGAACTTCCCTGCCTATTTTTGTAAAAAAAGTTTTGTTGGAACACAGCAACACCCACTCATTTACATATTGTGTATGGCTGCTTTTGCACTACAGTGTCAGAGTTAATTAGTTGTGACAGAGCCTATATGGACTGCAAAGCCTGAAATATTTACTGTTTGATCCTTTATAGAGAAGTTTACTGGCCCCTGGCCTAGAATGTGAGTTTACTTTGAAATATCTATTCTATATTGACTGATTTCCGGAGAAGGCAATGGCACCCCACTCCAGTACTCTTGCCTCGAAAATACCATGGATGGAGGAGCCTGGTAGGCTTCAGTCCATGGGGTCGCTAAGTTGGACCTGACTGAGCGACTTCACTTTCACATTTTGCTTTCATGCATTGGAGAAGGAAATGGCAACCCACTCCAGTGTTCTTGCCTGGAGAATCCCAGGGACAGGGGAGCCTGGTGGGCTGCCGTCTATGGGGTCGCACAGAGTCGGACACAACTGAAGTGACTTAGCAATTGACTGATTTCATAGACATCCCGTGTATTTCTTTTTTGATGTATTTAATAATATTGAAAAATTCTGAGGACTTATAAAGAGGATGTACTACTTCAAAAGTTTTAAATAACTAAAACAAAGGATAGAAAGAAAAACAGATTTTGGTAATCATTACCTATGAACATTGCAAACTGTCCTTTATCAGTATGGAAAATTAAGAACATTATATATATATGTGTGTGTGTGTGTGTGGTGTGTGTGTGTGTGTGTGTATATGTTTGTATGTATTTTTGCTTTTAGGGAACAGAAATTATCTCAAGTAATCCTTATGGCAAAGGGAATGTGATCTTGGCATAGATTTTTTTTGTCTACAGTACAGGCTTCCCTGGTGGCTCAGAGGTTAAAGTGTCTGCCTCCAATGCGGGAGACCTGGGTTCAATTCCTGGGTCGGGAAGATCCCCTGGAGAAGGAAATGGCAATCCACTCCAGTATTCTTGCCTGGAGAATCCCATGGATGGAATAGCCTAGAGGTTACAGTCCACAGGGTGGCAAAGAGTCAGACACGACTGAGTGACTTCACCTTAGCTTACAGTACATGACTTGGGGAATCTTAGTTCCCTGACCAGAGATTGAACCTGGGCCCTAGGCAGTGAGAGCACAGAGTCCTAACAACTGGACTGCCAGGGAATTCTCTACATTTTTCTTAAAAATATGTGGTTGTGGTATTTTGTAGGTACTCCTGAGTTTATGGCCCCAGAGATGTATGAAGAGCACTATGATGAATCTGTGGATGTCTATGCTTTTGGAATGTGTATGCTGGAAATGGCTACTTCGGAGTACCCTTATTCTGAATGCCAAAATGCAGCTCAAATATACCGTAAAGTAACTAGTGTAAGTATAACTTTATTCTGTTTACTTCACAAATTGCCACATTTCATGGTAAAGTCAACCAAAAGTCAACTTAGTCAAACCTAACTTTGGTTTAGTTCTGTGTAAATAGTGCTAAATTTAACATAATTGTAATGAAACAAGCTTTAGATTTATGCTATGTACCCATACTCAAATGGGGTCATATAAAATGCTCTATATTAGTATCTTTGGGGAAAATGTACAGATTACTGTATCCATTTTTTTGTGAAGAATTTTTAGATATTTATTTTAGTTCAGTTCAGTTGCTCAGTTGTGTCCGACACTTTGTGACCTCATGGGCTGCAGCACGTCAGGCCTCCCTATCCATCTCCAACTCCTGGAGTTTGCTCAAACTCATGTCCACTGAGTTTATGATGCCATCCAACCATCTCATCCTCTGTCATCCCCTTCTCCTCCTGCCTTCAATCTTTCCCAGCATCAGGGTCTATTCCAGTGAGTCAGTTCTTCACATCAGGTATCCAAAGTATTGGAGTTTCAGCTTCAGCATCAGTCCTTCCAATGAATATTCAGGACTGATTTCCTTTAGGATGGACTGATTGGATGTCCTTGCAGTCCAAGGGACTCTCAAGAATCTTCTCTAACACCACAGTTCAAAAGCATCAACTCTTCGGCACTCAGGTTCTTTAGGGTTCAACTCTCCCATCCATATATGACTACTATAAGTGGCTCAGAGGTTAAAGCGTCTGCCTCCAATGCGGGAGACCTGGGTTTGATCCCTGGGTCGGGAAGATCCCCTGGAGAAGGAAATGGCAACCCACTCCAGTATTCTTGCTTTGAGAATCTCATGGACTGAGGAGCCTGGTGGGCTGCAGTCCATGGGGTCACAAAGAGTCGGACACGACTGAGTGACTTGACTTTGACTTATAAACACCGTAGGTTTGACTAGGTGGACCTTTGTTGGCAAAGTAATATCTCTGCTTTTTAATATGCTATCTAGGATGGTCATAACTTTTCTTCCAAGGAACAAGCATCTTTTAATTTCATGGCTGCAGTCATCATCTGCAGTGAATTTGGAGCCCAAGAAAATAAAGACAGCCACTCTTTCCCCATCTATTTGCCATGAAGTGATGGGACCAAATGCCATGATCTTAGCCTTCTGAATTTTGAGGTTTTTTTTTTAATTTACTTATTTTAATTTGAGGCTAACTACTTTATAACATTGTGGTGGTTTTGCCATACATTGACATGAATCAGCCATGGGTGTACATGTGTTGCCCGTCCTGAACGCCCCTCAACCTCCCTCCCCATCCCATCCCTCTGGGTCATCCCAGTACACCAGCCCTGAGCACCCTGTCTCATGCATCAAACCTGGACTGGTGATCTGTTTCACATATACATGTTTCAGTGCTATTCTCTTAAATCATCCCACCCTCGCCTTTTCCCACAGAGTCCAAAAGACTGTTCTATACCTCTGTGTCTCTTTTGCTGTCTCACATATCGGGTCATTGTTACCATCTTTCTAAATTCCATATATATTCATTAGTATACTGTATTGGTGTTTTTCTTTCTGGCTTATTTCACTCTGTCTAATCGGCTCCAGTTTCATCCACCTCATTAGAACTGATTCAAATGTATTCTTTTTAATGGCTGAGTGATATTCCATTGTGTATATGTACCACAGCTTTCTTATCCATTTGCCTGCAATGGACATTTAGGTTGCTTCCATGTCCTGGCTATTATAAACAGTGCTGCAATGAACATTGGGGTACATGTGTCTCTTTCAATTTTAGTTTCCTCAGTGTGTATACCTAGCAGTGGGATTGCTGGGTCATATGGCAGTTCTCTTTCCAGTTTTTTAAGGAATCTCCACACTGTTCTCCATAGTGGCTAGTTTACATGTAAACTAGTGTACTAGTTTACATTCCCACCAACAGTGTAAGAGAGTTCTCTTTTCTCCATACCCTCTCCAGCATTTATTGTTTGTAGACTTTTGGATAGCAGCCATTCTGACCGGTGTGAGATGGTACCTCCTTGTGGCTTTGATTTTCATTTCTCTGATACTGAGTGATGTTGAGCATCTTTTCAAGTCTTTGTTAACCATCTGTATGTCTTCTTTGGAGAAATGTCTGTTTAGTTTTTTGGCCCATTTTTTGAATGGGTCGTTTATTATTCTGGAATTGAGCTGCATGAGCTGCTTGTATATTTTTTGGATTAATTCTTTGTCAGTTGCTTCATTTGCTGTTATTTTCTCCCATTCTGAAGGCTGTCTTTTCACCTTGCTTATAGTTTCCTTCACTGTGCAAAAGCTTTTAAATTTAATGAGGTCCCATTTATTTATTTTTGCTTTTATTCCATTACTCTGGGAGGTGGGTCATAGCGGATCCTGCTTTGATTTATGTCGGAGAGTGTTTTGCCTATGTTTTCCTCTAGGAGTTTTATAGTTTCTGGTCTTACATTTCGGAGAAGGCAATGGCACCCCTCTCCAGTACTCTTGCCTGGAAAATCCCATGGACAGAGGAGCCTGGAAGGCTGCAGTCCATGGGGTCACTGAAGGTCGGACATGACTGAATAACTTCACTTTCACTTTTCACTTTCATGCATTGGAGAAGGAAATGGCAACCCACTGCAGTGTTCTTGCCTGGAGAATCCCAGGGAAGGGGGAGCCTGGTAGGCTGCCGTCTATGGGGTCACACAGAGTCGGACATGACTGAAGTGACTTAGCAGAGCAGCAGCAGGTCTTACATTTAGATCTTTAATCCATTTTGAATTTATTTTTGTGTATGATGTTAAAAAGTGTTCTAGTTTCATTCTTTTACAAGTGGTTGACCTATTTCCCAGCACCACTTGTTAAAGAGATTGTCTTTTCTCCATTGTATATTCTTGCCTCCTTTGTCAAAGATAAGGTGTTGATAGATCCATGGATTTATCTCTGGGCTTTCTATTTTGTTCCATTGATCTATATTTGTGTCTTTGTGCCAGTACCATACTGTCTTGATGACTGTGGCTTTGTAGTAGAGCCTGAAGTCAGGCAGGTTGATTCCTCCAGTTCCATTCTTCTTTCTCAAGATTGCTTTGGCTGTTGGAGGTTTTTTGTATTTCCATACAAATTGTGAAATTATTTGTTCTAGTTCTGTGAAAAATACCATTGGGAGCTTGATAGGGATTGCACTGAATCTATAGATTGCTTTGGGTAGTATACTCATTTTCACTATATTGATTCTTCCAATTAATGAACATGATATATTTCTCCATCTATTAATATCTTCTTTGATTTCTGTCATTAATGTTTTATAGTTTTCTATATATAGGTCTTTGGTTTCTTTAGGTAGATATATTCCTAAGTATTTTATTCTTTTCATTGCAAAGGTGATTGGAATTGTTTCCTTAATTTCTCTTTCTGTTTTCTCATTATTAGTGTATAGGAATATAAAGGATTTCTGTGTGTTAACTTTATATCCTGCAACTTTACTATATTCATTGATTAGCTCTAGCAATTTTCTGGCGGAGTCTTTAGGGTTTTCTATGTAGAGAATCATGTCATCTGCAAACAGTGAGAGTTTTACTTCTTGTTTTCCAATCTGGATTCCTTTTATTTCTTTTTCTGCCCTGATTGCTGTGGCCAAAACTTTCAAAACTATGTTGAATAGTAGTGGTGAGAGTGGGCACCCTTGTTCCTGACTTTAGAGGAAATGCTTTCAGTTTTTCACCATTGAGGATAATGTTTGCTGTGGGTTTGTCATATATAGCTTTTATTATGCTGAGGTATGTTCCTTCTATTCCTGCTTTCTGGAGAGTTTTTATCATAAATGGATGTTGAATTTTGTCAAAGGCTTTCTCTGCATCTATTGAGATAACCATATGTTTTTTATCTTTCAATTTGTTAATGTGTTGTATTACATTGATTGATTTCTGGTTATTGGAGAATCCTTGCATCCCTGGGATAAAGCCCACTTGGTCATGATGTATGATCTTTTTAATATGTTGTTGGATTCTGTTTGGTAGAATTTTGTTAAGGATTTTTGCATCTATG
>SJXQ01001546.1:0-47160 GCA_006408695.1 Aepyceros melampus | reverse complement strand
TATGCATATTTTGATTTCTTTTTTGATTTCTTCTGTGATTTGTTGGTTATTCAGAAGCGTGTTGTTCAGCCTCTATATGTTGGAATTTTTAATAGTTTCTCTCCTGTAATTGCAATCTAATCTTGCTGCGTTGTGGTCAGAAAGATGTTTGGAATGATTTCAGTTGTTCTGAATTTACCAAGGCTAGATTTATGGCCCAGGATGTGATCTATCCTGGAGAAGGTTCCATGTGCACTTGAGAAAAAGGTGAAATTCATTGTTTTGGGGTGAAATGTCCTATGGATATCAATTAGGCCTAACTGGTCTATTGTATCATTTAAAGTTTGTGTTTCCTTGTTAATTTTGTTTAGTTGATCTATCCATAGGTGTGAGTGGGGTATTAAAGTCTCCCACTATTACTGTGTTACTGTTAATTTCCCCTTTCATGCTTTTTAGCATTTGTCTTACATATTATGGTGCTCCTGTGTTGGGTGCATATATATTTATAATTGTTATATCTTCTTCTTGGATTGATCCTTTGATCATTATGTAGTGTTCTTCTTTGTCTCTTTTCACAGCCTCTATTTAAAGTCTATTTTATCTGGTATGAGTATTTGTAATCCTGCTTTCTTTTGGTCTCTATTTGCATGGGATATCTTTTTCCCGCCCTTCACTTTCAGTCTGTATGTGTTCCTTGTTTTGAGGTGGGTCTCTTGTAGACAGCATATATAGGGGTCTTGTTTTTGTATCCATTCAGCCAGTCTTTTGGAGAAGGCACTGGCAACCCTCTACGGTACTTTTGCCTGGAAATTCCCGTGGATGGAGGAGCCTGGTAGGCTGTTCTCCATGGATAAGTCTATTTTATCTGGTATGAGTATTTGTAATCCTGCTTTCTTTTGGTCTCTATTTGCATGGGATATCTTTTTCCCGCCCTTCACTTTCAGTCTGTATGTGTTCCTTGTTTTGAGGTGGGTCTCTTGTAGACAGCATATATAGGGGTCTTGTTTTTGTATCCATTCAGCCAGTCTTTTGGAGAAGGCACTGGCAACCCTCTACGGTACTTTTGCCTGGAAATTCCCGTGGATGGAGGAGCCTGGTAGGCTGTTCTCCATGGAGTTGCTAAGAGTCGGACACGACTGAGTGACTTCACTTTCACTTTTCACTTTCTTGTGTTGGAGAAGGAAATGGCAGCCGACTCCAGTGTTCTTGCCTGGAGAATCCCAGGGATGGGGAAGCCTGGTGGGCTGCCATCTATGGGGTCGCACAGAGTTGGACACGACTGAAGTGACTTAGCAGCAGCAGCAACCAGTCTTTGTCTTTTGGTTGGGACATTGAACCCATTTACATTTAAGGTAATTATTCATATAAGTATGATCCCATTGCCATTTACTTTGTTGTTTTGGGTTCGAGTTTATACACCCTTTCTGTGTTTCCTGTCTAGAGAAGATCCTTTAGCATTTGTTGGAGAGCTGGTTTGGTGGTGCTGAATTCTCTCAGCTTTTGCTTGTCTGTAAAGCTTTTGATTTCTCCTTCATATTTGAATGAGATCCTTGCGGGTACAGTAATCTGGGTTGTAGGTTTTTCTCTTTCATCACTTTAAGTATGTCTTGCCATTCCCTCCTGGCCTGAAGAGTTTCTATTGAAAGATCAGCTGTTATCCTAATGGGTTTCCCCTTGTGTGTGATTTGTTGTTTTTCCCTTGCTTTTAATATTTGTTCTTTGTGTTTGATCTTGTTAATTTGATTAATGTGTGTCTTGGGATGTTTTGCCTTGGGTTTACCCTGTTGGAACTCTCTGGGTTTCTTGGACTTAGGTGACTATTTCTTTCCCCATTTTAGGGAAATTTTCAATTATTATGTCCTAAAGTATTTTCTCAAGGCCTTTCTTTTTGTCTTCTTCTTCTGGGACTCCTATGATTCTCATATTGGGGCATTTAACATTGTCCCAGAGGTCTCTGAAGTTGTCCTAATTTCTTTTAATTCTTTTTTCATTTTTCCTCTCTGTTTCATTTATTTCCACCATTCTATCTCCTACCTCACTTAACTTCTACCTCACTTATCTTCTGCCTCCATTATTCTACTTTTGGTTCCCTCCAGAGTGTTTTTGATCTCATTTATTGCATTATTCATTATTGATTGACTCTTTTTTATTTCTTGTAGGTCCTTGTTAAAGTTTTTCTTGCATCTTCTCAGTCCTTGTCTCCAGGCTATTTATATGTAACTCCATTTTGTTTTCAAAATGTTGGATCTCTTTTTACTATCATTATTCTGAATTCTTTTTCAGGTAGACTCCCTATCTCCTCCTCTTTGGTTTGGTTTGGTGGGCATTTATCATGTTCTTTTACTTGCTGAATATTTGTCTGCATTTTCATCTTGTTTAGATTGCCGTGTTTGGGGTAGCCTTTCTATGTGCTG
The DNA here is from genome assembly GCA_006408695.1 of Aepyceros melampus. Lineage (NCBI taxonomy): Eukaryota > Metazoa > Chordata > Mammalia > Artiodactyla > Bovidae > Aepyceros > Aepyceros melampus. The sequence continues at coordinate 44,767 of SJXQ01001546.1, read as the reverse complement.
GCAGTTTGTGGTTCCTCTTTATTGTGGAGGTTGCTCCCTGTGGGTGGGGTTGGACAGGTGGCTTGTCAGGGTTTCCTGGTTAGGGAAGCTTGCATTGGTGTTCTGGTGGGTGGATCTGGATTTCTTCTCTCTGGAGTGCAATGAAGTGTCCAGTAGTGAGTTTGAGATGTCTGTGGGTTTGGTGTGACTTTGAGCAGCCTGTATATTGAAGCTCAGGGCTATGTTCCTGCATTGCTGGGAATTTGCATGGTATGTCTTGCTCTGGAACTTGTTGGTTCTTGGGTGGTGCTTGGTTTCAGAGTAGGTATGGAGGCTTTTGATGAGCTCTTATCGATTAATGTTCCCTGGAGTCAGGAGTTCTCTGGTATTCTCAGGTTTTGGGCTTAAGCCTCCTGTCTCTGGTTTTCAGTCTGATTCTTACAGTAGCTTCAAGACTTCTCCATCTATACAGCACTGATGATAAAACATCTAGGTTAATGATGAAAAGATTCTCCACAGTGAGGGACACCTGGAGAGGTTCACAGAGTTACATGGAGAAGAGTAGAGGGAGGAGGGAGAGGTGACCACGAGGAAAAGAGGGGGGGATGAAAAGGGGAAAGAGCAAGCTAGCCAGTAATCAATTCCTTATGTGCTTTCCACAGTCTGGACCCCTCAGAGAGGTTCATGGACTTACACAGAGAAGAGAAGAGGGAGGAAGGAGACAGAGGTGACCAGAAGGAGAAAAGGTGGAATCAAAAGGAGAGAGACAGATCCAGCCAGTAATCATTTCCCTTAGTGTTCTCCACACCCTGGAACACAAAGAGATTCACAGAGTAAGGTAGAGAAGAGAAGGGGGAGGGAGGAGATAGAGGCAACCTGGTGGAGAAAAAGGAGAGTCAAAAGGGGAAGAGAGCAATCAAGCCAGTAATCGCACTCCCAAGTAAAAACGGGTACTGAAGATTGGGTTCTTAAAGGTACAAAATTGATAACAAATAACAAAAAGGAAAGATTAAAAATCTAGAGTAGAGGCTAGACTCTCAAAAATACAATATTAAAAAAACCTAAGTCACAAAAATTATAAAGTATATGTATGAAATTTGCTTTAAAAATAGGGTCTTTTTTTTGCAAGGTAATAGTAGGTTATAAAAATGAAAATTAAAGGAGTAATGAGTTAAAAATAAAAAAAAACTTTTTAAAGAATTTAAAATGGTAATAGTAAAAATATATCTAGGAATTTCTCTGGGGCTGTTGCGGGCAATATGGGGTCAGTTCAGTTTCAGATAGTTCCTTGGTCCAGCTTATACTTCTCAAGATCTATATGCCCCTTCCAATGTAGTCAGTGCTAACTACAGGGTTTTAATCTGTTGCACCTGTCACTTCCAAAGCATTCCCTCTGTTTATTTTAGCTTCTTCTGTTTGCTGGTCTCTTCGGTTTCTGATTTCCACCCTGATGCAAGGGGACAAAGGTGGTCACTTATTTAGGCTCACTTGTTCAGTCGTGCTGTGGGGAGGGTGGAACACTGCGAACAAGTATCACTGGTGTGTGTGGGGAGTGCTCGCAGTGTCTCGGCTGCACTGGGTGCCCCCTGCCCTCGGCTCATGGTGCGTGTGCTTTCCCAGTTTAAACTTCTCAGGCTCTAGGTTGCTCTGCTGGGGAACTGTCTGAGGCGCGCCCTGGGTTGTGTGCACTTCCCCGGTCTAAGCTGCTCAGGTTCAGGTTCCTCCGTACTCGACAAAGACACAGACTCAATTGGGCCTGCATTTTGTGCCCTTCCCAGGTCCAAGCAGCTCACGCAACCATGTGCTCGGCCATCGCACTCTCCTCAGGTGGGACAGTTTGGAAACTTCTCCTCTTTTAAGACTCCCTTCCTGGGATGGGTCTCCATCCCTTCCTCTCTTTTACCTCTCTTTTTATCTTTTATATTTTGTCCTACCTCCTTTCGAAGACAATGGGCTGACTTTCTGGGTGCCTGATGTCCTCTGCCAACATTGAGAAGTTTTGTGGAATTTGCCCAGCATTCAAATGTTCTTTCGATGAATTTGTGGGGGAGATTGTGGTCTCCCTGTCCTATTCCTCTGCCATCTTCCGAGTCCAGTCTCTGAATGTTGAGTTTTAAGCCAACTTTTTCACTCTCCTCCTTCACTTTCATCAACAGGATCTTTAGTTCTTTGCTTTCTGCCATAAGGGTGGTGTCATCTGCATATCTGAGGTTATTGATATTTCTCCAGCAGTATTGATTCCAGCTTGTGCTTCATCCAGCCCAGTGTTTCTCATGATGTACTCTGCATATAAGTTAAATAAGCAGAGTGATAATATACAGCCTTGAAATACTCCTTTCTGTATTTGGATCCAATCTGTTGTTCCTTGTCCAGTTCTAACTATTGCTTCTTGACCTGCATACAGATTTCTCAAGAGGCAAGTGAGGTGGTCTGGTATTTCCATCTCTTTAAGAATTTTCCAGAGTTTGTTGTGGTTCACACAGCCAAAGGCTTTGGCATAGTCAGTAAAGCAGAAGTAGATGTTTTTGTGGAACTCTCTTGGTTTTTCAATGATCCAGCCGATGTTGACAATTTGATATCTGGTTCCTCTGCCTTTTCAAAATCCAGCTTGAACATCTGGAGGTTCATGGTTCATGTACTGTTGAAGCCTGGCTTGGAGATTCTTGAGCATTTCTTTAGTAGCGTGTGAGATGAGTACAGTTGTGTGGTAGTTTGAATCTTCTTGCATTGCCTTTCTTTGAGATTGGAATGAAAACTGATCTTTTTATTTATTAGATAGATGTTATTTTGCAAAGCTAAATAATAAAGATTGGCTAAATGTGTTGAAGACTTTTTCTAGTTCTAAAAGCCTCATTATTAAATGATAATCAGTGCTATGAGTAATTTTTTACATTAGAAATTACAAGGAATGTGAGTAAGACGTGTTTGCCACCTATGAAGAGTTTACATTTTTATCAGGGCAATGATATAAACTCACAAATGACTATAAAAATAAGAGGATTATAGAAGGAACTTAAGGGAGATAGAAACAAAGTGTTAGGATTGTTCAAAATAGATTTCTTTCATGTTCAGTTGGGTAGCTCAAAGTAGGCTGCAGAAGAGATTGTTCACGTGTTTCAGATAACTAATGAGGCTAGAATGCCCTTTTAATTTGGGCCACAAATAGAAGAGTCTGTACTTGATTTTGTAAGTTTCAGCTCCCCAATTATTTTCCCCCAGGAGCAGAGAAGAGCAATAATTATCTAGGCCAGGGAGTAGTTAAGAGATCAATGGAAAGGTCAATGAGAGTATTTTCTATAAGAATTTAAAATTCCACTTTTTGATTGGTAACTTTATTATTTTATATTAAAGTCACAAAAATGCAATATCACAATTCAGATTTCCATCTCTACTAAAGCTTCTTGAATTTGAGGCCCAAATTAACTCCTAATCTCACCAGATTTATCTATGATATGATATTTGGCTTTTTGATTCTATATACTGTAAGGTAGTGTGACAGACCCAGAATGAAATCTTAGATTGCTTCATTCTGTGATAATTATTCTATTATACCTTTCTGCTTGTAGCTTAATTTAGAATTTTCTATTAAGTGATGGCAGCAATCTTGTATTATTTTTTAAATCTAAAACTCATAAATTAGGGGTGATAGAATGTAAAATAAGCAGGTTTAGGTAGCAAGCACAGTTATTATAAAAACATTTTGAATTATATGGACCTCATTAATTTGATATTGAATTCCTAGAACCTGATAATTAGCTTAAGGTTCTCTCAATATTTTGATATTGTTTAAGGATGAAAGCAATGTAGATTTCTTAAAAGTTTATGCATATAACAAAATATATATATTTTATATGTATATTTATTGATTGTGTCTAGCCATTCTAGAAGACTTTGAAATACTGATTTGATATATTGGCAGTAGAGAATTCCTTATTTAGAATTTCTGAAAGTATTTTTTTAATAACATTGATTTTTCTGATTCTAAGAAATACTTATTTATTATATTTTACTAATTGGGGTTATACTGTATGTACATTTTGAAATCCTGTGTTTTTTTCTGTTTAATGTTGTAGTATGAAAATTCTCCATTGTTTTAATTACTGTGAGAATATTTTTAGTTTCTGTTTATTAGCATTTGTATTTATATGTATATCACATAGTTTATATAATATTACTTCTGTTATTAAAGATTTAGATTGTTTATAGTTTTTCACTGTTGTTTGTAGAATGGTGACAAAATCCTTGTCAAAAAGTTGTTAAACTTATATTGTTATATATATTTATTTCATTTAAGGTTTGAATGTGGTTTAGTGTTTAAAAAATCATTATTTTACTAAGTGTCATGTTGAACTGGGGTTTCAATTGCATAATTTGTGACTAGAAACCATTTTTCCTCTTCCAGGGTATAAAACCAGCCAGTTTTGATAAAGTCACTGATCCTGAAGTGAAAGAAATCATCGAGGGATGTATTCGTCAAAACAAATCTGAAAGGTGGGTGCATATATAGTGAAAAGACATAACTAATGGATGAATTTTTCTCTTACTTTGCTTTGGGTCTTTTTCTGACCTTTGAATCATGCTGGGTATCACTTTTGAGTGGAAGCCAAACCACACTATCTATAGTGAAGTGTATTATTGCATTTTGTTGCCATTTTAAATTGATATTATGTGTTGAATTTTCCTTGAACTGATATTAAGCTTCATCACTTTTAGCCATCAGTTTAACAGTTCCCTCTCAGGTAAACTTTCTTCTAACAGTTGATAGATAGTCGAGAGTTTCTGCATTGTCAACTTTGCATAAGTAATTAAATGGTTTTTTATGATAGTTTAAGAAAAATTTAACCATCAACTCACTAGCTGTTTTTTTTTTTTTTTTAATTTGTCCGTGTGTTCTTGTGTCATGAAAATGGTAAAGCTGACAGGGCTATTTTTTTTCAAGAAATAGTAATTCTAAATTTATTTGTGTCACAATGTGTATTTTTCTCACAATTTTAGTTTTAGCTTTTCCCTTTAATTTGAGCTTTGGACAGTTGCTTACTTAAATTGGTAGATTAGTGTTTTATGTCCAGTTGATTATGATTAAATTAGATTATAGATCTTTTATAGAAATGATTTCCACCAGCATTTCACTGACTCTCTCCCATTTTTATTAGTTATCTAAGCTTACTGTTACATATCTGAAAATATAAAAAGCCACTAAGATAAAGCCTGTTTGAATTGAAAGAGACATGTGTACCCCAGTGTTCATCACAGCACTGTTTATAATAGCCAGGACATGGAAGCAACCTAGATGTCCATCAGCAGATGAATGGATAAGAAAGCTGTGGTACATATACACAATGAAGTATTACTCAGCCATTAAAAAGAATACACTTAAATCAGTTCTAATGAGGTGGATGAAACTGGAGCCTATTATACAGAGTGAAGCAAGCCGAAAAGAAAAACACGAATACAGTATACTAACGCATATATATGGAATTTAGAAAGATGGTTACGATAATCCTGTATGCAAGACAGCAAAAGAGACACAGATGTATAGAACAGTGTTTTGGACTCTGTGGGAGAGGGCGAGGGTGGGATGATTTGGGAGAGTGGCATTGAAACATGTATAATATCATATATGAAACGAGTCACCAGTCCAGGTTCAATGCATGACACTGGATGCTTGGGGCTGGTGCACTGAGACGACCCAGAGGGATGGTATGGGGAGGGAGGAGGGAGGGGGGTTCAGAATGGGGAACACGTGTATACCTGTGGCAGATTCATGTTTATGTCTTGCAAAACCAATACAATATTGTAAAGTAATTAGCCTCCAATTAAAATAAATAAATTTATATTTAGAAAAAAGATTAAGCCTGTTTAATTATGCTTTATTATACAGCATTCTTGGTGTTTGTACCAACAGGCTATATCTATATATTTTAATTATGGTAAAATATAAATAACCTAAGATTTACCATTTTAATCATTCTTAAATGTACAATTCAGTGACATTATGCACATTCACATTGTTGTACAATCATCACCACTATTTCCAGAACTTTCTCATCATGCCAAACAGAAACTCTGTGCCCATTAAATAGTAAACTCCCCATTCCCTTTCCCCTCACCCCCTGCCAATCTCTATTCTACTATGTCTCTACCTCTTTTGTAGGTACCTCTTATAAGTGAAATCATATTTGTCCTTTTGTGTCATATAATATTTGTCTTTTTGTGTTCTCATTCATACACCATTTTGTTTATCCATTCATCTGTTGAAGATACTTGGGTTATTTCTACCTTTTAGCTATTGTGAATAATGCAGCATGAATATTGGTGAACAGGTATCTTCTTGAATATCTGCTTTCAGTTCTTTTTGGTATATACCTAAGAGTAGAATAACTGAATCATATGGTAATAATCTGTTTAATTTTTTTGAAGAAGCACCAAATTTTTTTCCACATTGGCTGCATCATTTTGCATTCCTTCCAGCAATGTATGATGGTTCCAGTTTCTTAACATCCACACCAACTGTTTTTTGGTAATATCCATCTTAGTGGGTGTAAAGTGCTATCTCATTTTGGTTTTGATTTCCATTTCCTTAACGACTAATAATGTTGAGTATCCTTTCATGTGCTTATCAGTATTTGTATATTTTCTTTGGTGAATTATCTATTGAAGTCCTTTGCCTTTAGAAAAAATTTGCATTGTTTTATTGTTTTTGAATTGTAGGAGTTTAGGCATGCTTTTTTTTTAAGCTATGCTAAAACTGCTGTGTTGAAGTAGCTGTTTTAGTTTGGTTTCTGATTGTTTTTTATACAGCATTTTAATTATGACCTATTACCAAAGAACACTGGAATATTCAAAAAAGGTTCATGGCACATTAGTGTTTTGGAAAGAGCCTAGGCTTCCACAGCAGAAGATTCATATCTGGAGTCACACTTAGCCAGTGTTACTTAGGTGTTCCTCAAAATAGCTATTATTTTGATGACTAAAAAGATAGAGTATAAAATACCTAACAGAGTAATAAATATTTAATGAATGATACTATCTGCTGTTATTGCAGTGATTATTCCATAGTAAAAATATCTAGGCAAAACTTTCATTGAGAACCAGAATGCTTAACTTAATTGTACCTTCTTAAACACATCTCACCTCAGCCTTAAGACTAATTAATCTGGGCAAGCATATTCTTTTCATAAAAACTGTCTTAGTTAAATGTTTGTCTCTTGATCACTAAGGTGTAGAAGGTTGAAAATCCTCAACTTACAGGATACTGTGCTGTCAACATGCTTTCAGTTAGTCTCAGTTCAGTCACTCAGTCGTGTCTGACTCTTTGCAACCTCATGGACTGCAGCATGCCAGGCTTCCCTGTCCATCACCAACTCCTGGAGCTTGCTCAAACTCATATCCATCAAGTCAGTGATACCTTCCAACCATCTCATCCTCTATCATCCCTTCTCCTCCCGCCTTCAGTCTTTCCCAGCATCTGGATCTTTTCCAATGAGTCAGTTCTTCACATTAAGTGGCCAAAAGTATTGAAGCTTCAGCTTCAGCATCAGTCCTTCCAATGAATATTCAGGACTGATTTCCTTTAGGATTGACTGGTTTGATCTCCTTGCAGTCCAAGGCACTCTCAAGAGTCTTTTCCAACACCACACTTCAAAATATTCAATTCTTTGGCGCTCAGCTTTCTTTATGGTACAACTCTCACATCCATACATAACTACTGGAAAAACCATAGCTTTGACTAGATGGACGTTTGTCAACAAAGTAATGTCTCTACTTTTTAATATGCTGTCTAGGTTTGCACAACTTCTATTTTAAATAGTACAGGAGGGGCTTTCTACATAGCCATTATGGAATATATCAGTTTTAGCTCTCACTGACCTGTAATATAGATATTATTTCTCTATTTTAGAAGTTGGTCAAAGAAAGGGAAATTGCCTTTCCCAGCATATAAAAAAATTTTGAACCTCTGTCTTTTTTTTCTTCTCTTAACCTAATATTAACCTAATATTATATTAATCCCTAATATTAGGTTGGAGTTGTATCCATTATGTGTATACTTTGGCCTAGGACACTGGCCTTAAATACTTCAAGAAAACTGTATGACTTTGCTGAACTAAATTAGCTTCACCCATGGCATTCTCTAAAGAGTGAACGAAGTACACTGACTCAGTTCAGTTCAGTTCAGTCATTCAGTCGTGTCCGACTCTTTGCAACCCCATGAATCACAGCATCCCAGGCCTCCCTGTCCATCACCATCTCCCAGAGTTCACTCAGACTCACGTCCATCGAGTTGGTGATGCCATCCAGCCATCTCATCCTCTGTGGTCCCCTTCTCCTCCTGCCCCCAATCCCTCCCAGCATCAGAGTCTTTTCCAATGAGTCAACTCTTTGCATGAGGTGGCGAAAGTACTGGAGTTTCAGCTTTAGCATCATTCCTTCCAAAGAACACCCAAGGCTGATCTCCTTTAGAATGGACTGGTTGGATCTCCTTGCAGTCCAAGGAACTCTCAAGAGTGTTCTCCAACATCACAGTTCAAAAGCATCAGTTCTTTGGCGCTCAGCTTTCTTCAGAGTCCAACTCTCACATCCATACATGACCACTGGAAAAACCATAGCCTTGACTAAATGGACCTTTGTTGGCAAAGTAATATCTCTGCTTTTCAATATGCTGTCTAGGTTGGTCATAACTTTTCTTCTAAGGAGTAAGCGTCTTTTAATTTCATGGCTGCAGTCACCATCTGCAGTGATTTTGGAGCCCAAAAAGATAAAGTCTGACACTGTTTCCACTGTTTCCCTATCTATTTCCCATGAAGTGATGGGTCCTGCCCCCAATCCCTCCCAGCATCAGAGTCTTTTCCAATGAGTCAACTCTTTGCATGAGGTGGCGAAAGTACTGGAGTTTCAGCTTTAGCATCATTCCTTCCAAAGAACACCCAAGGCTGATCTCCTTTAGAATGGACTGGTTGGATCTCCTTGCAGTCCAAGGAACTCTCAAGAGTGTTCTCCAACATCACAGTTCAAAAGCATCAGTTCTTTGGCGCTCAGCTTTCTTCAGAGTCCAACTCTCACATCCATACATGACCACTGGAAAAACCATAGCCTTGACTAAATGGACCTTTGTTGGCAAAGTAATATCTCTGCTTTTCAATATGCTGTCTAGGTTGGTCATAACTTTTCTTCTAAGGAGTAAGCGTCTTTTAATTTCATGGCTGCAGTCACCATCTGCAGTGATTTTGGAGCCCAAAAAGATAAAGTCTGACACTGTTTCCACTGTTTCCCTATCTATTTCCCATGAAGTGATGGGACTAGATGCCATGATCTTCGTTTTCTGAATGTTGAGCTTTAAGCCAACTTTTCCACTCTCCTCTTTCACTTTTGTCAAGAGGCTTTTTAGCTCCTCTTCACTTTCTGCCATAAGGGTGGTGTCATCTGCATATCTGAGGTTATTGATATTTCTCCCAGCAATCTTGATTCCAGCTTGTGCCTCTTCCAGCCCAGCGTTTCTCATGATGTACCCTGCAAATAAGTTAAATAAGCAGGGTGACAATATACAGCCTTGACGTACTCCTTTTCCTATTTGGAACCAGTCTGTTGTTCCATGTCCAGTTCTAACTATTGCTTCCTGACTTGTACACAGGTTTCTCAAGAGGCAGGTCAGGTGGTTTGGTATTCCCATCTCTTGAAGAATTTTCCACAGGTTATTGTGATCCACACAGTCAAAGGACTAGATTACTGTTAATTGAGTTAATGAGTTCTTTTTATAAATTCTGTTAAAAAAAGTTTGAATTGCTAATTTACTTTAGAGTTTATATATCTGGAAGAGTTTTTAATTTCCTTGCTGACAATTCATTGTTAGAATTTTAGTGACTTAAGCCAGTGATTTAGGGAAGATACTGAATCCATCTAACGTACTGCGGCACTTTTCAAATTAGGTATACGTTTAGGTATGTTAAACTTCAGTATCTGGATATGTTATTGTTAATGGTCCTTAATTAAGATCACTACAAATGCATGTTAATCGAGGTTTGCTTGCATCCTTGGTAATAATAAGTGGATATAAGATTTGGCTTTTATAATAAGACAAATTAATAGTTTAGTCAATAGAAAATTTTAAATAAACTTGTTGCTTTGACAGATTTTTTACTGCTTAAGCGTTCTATATCTTGTTTGTGATTGGAAGAATTGATAACAGGTTTGTATATTGTTTATTAGGTTGTCTATAAGGGACCTACTAAACCACGCATTTTTTGCGGAGGATACAGGACTAAGAGTGGAGTTGGCAGAGGAAGATGATTGCTCAAATTCATCCCTGGCTTTAAGACTCTGGGTTGAAGACCCTAAAAAATTGAAAGGCAAACATAAAGATAATGAAGCTATTGAATTCAGTTTCAATTTAGAAACAGATACACCTGAGGAAGTAGCATATGAAATGGTAAGTGAATCCTATCCCCAGCCTCCCCTCCCATTATAGTATCAGAGTGCATCCTGTCTCTTTCTGATTGCTTTCTTTTCTCTCATTTTCTTTATTTAAATTGAAATTTTATTGTGAAATATATCTATGCAGCTGAGTATATTAAATTTATATGTATAGTATAAAGAATAGTAAAACTCTACTTTTGTTAAGAAATGGAACACTACTGGTACCTTAGAAGTTATCTGTGTGCCCCTCCTACTTGCATTCCCCTCCCTCATCACTATAGATAATATCTACCCTGACTATTTAAAGAATTAATTTATTTATTTTAATTGGAGGCTAATTACTTTACAGTGTTGTGGTGGTTTTCACCATACATTGACATGAGTCAGCCATGGATCTATCCTGACTTTTGTGTTACACTTTCCTTTGCTTTTCATCGTAGTGTACCTAAATAATATATATTATTTTGTTTTGAAAACTATAGAGTGCCCAGCACACACCTAGCTGGTTACTGAAGTTACTGTTTGGTGGAGATACCCAGGAGGGGTAAGCTGAACAGAGTCTCTTGGTCATAGTCTGGCTCAAGCTTCCCTATGAGTTTACGAGAGCTGAGTCTGGAAGGTCAGACTTGTTAACCTCTACTTTTAGGCATCTGGGTGGGCCAGTAATCAGGGAACTTCTGATGTAAATATTTGTGCGTCTTTCTTCTTGAATTGGCCAGATTCTCCAGAGAATTATCTTTCAGTATCCTGCCTGGAGGATAAGGATGTGGTTATTGGTGCCTTTTGGTAACCAAGTGGGGAAGAGTGCTGGCAGTTCTGTGTATGGCGTTCAGCATGCATATGGTCATATAATCTTCTTGTTTTTCACATGATAGCCATACTTTCAACTGTGCCTAGTGTTCCCTAGTCCAGAGATCCTCTTTTACCCTTTCCAGAGAACAAAAGTTTAGACTTTTTGAATAGGGGAGAAGCAATCACCCAAAGATGTGGAATGGAGGGTGGGAGATGGGAACCTAATACCTAACTACTTCTGAAAACCCTTTCACTTAGTCTTCCTTATTTTAGTCATCTCTTTTGACTTTACCACTTCTGTAAGTACCTGATATGGCTAGTTCCTATGTATTATAAGTATTAGTCAGTATAAATGAGAATGATTCTCAGCTTTCCCTGGCTCACCTTTTCCAGTTATTATCTGTTTTTGACATCCCCAAGTGTCCAAAATGTTTGTTGTTGCTGTTCACTTTATTCCATCTATCCTTGTGAGTTTATGACTTAAAAATCCATTTGCTCTGGTTTTTTTTTAAACTTTGGGAAAGAGTGAAATTAAATATATGGATTCCATCTAACATTTTAGTCATTTTTCAACTATGATGAAATTTCCCCAAATCTGTAGAACCTTGAGACATACTTTAAAATACAGACAGTAGAACTGAGAATGATATGCCTGACACCTCTTCAAGTCATTATCTCTGCTACTCAGCCTTGTTCCTTTTAGACAACACGCCCTTAATGTCCCTCATTGTCAATCTACTAAAACCTAGTAAGATATAGCACTATAGCACTTTGCTGTGAGCACACATCAACTGCCTAGAGTGCTGATTTCTGGACTTCATCTACCTCTCCCTCAGTAGCCTTCAGAATCCTTGTTTTATTTAATCAGGTCAGACTTTACCTTCTTCTGTGATTCTTTCTCTACTTCACTAGAAAGGAGTGCAATTGTGCGGTAGTTTGGACATTCTTTGGCATTGCCTTTCTTTGGGATTGGAATGAAAACTGACTTTTTCCATTCAGATATAACCTAAATCAAATCCCTTATGACTATACAGTGGAAGTGAGAAATAGATTTAAGGGACTAGAGCTGATAGAGTGCCTGAGGAACTATGGATGGAGGCTCGTGACATTGTACAGGAGACAGGAATCAAGACCATCCCCAAGAAAAATAAATGCAAAAAAGCAAAGTGGCTGTCTGAGGAGGCCTTACAAATAGCTATGAAAAGAAGAGAAGCAAAAAGCAAAGGAGAAAAGGAAAGATATACCCATTTGAATGCAGAGTTCCAAAGAATAGCAAAGAGAGATAAGAAAGCCTTCCTCAGTGATCAATGCAAGAAATAGAGGAAAACAATAGAATGGGAAAGACTAGAGATCTCTCCAAGAAAATTAGAGATACCAAGGGAACAGTTCATGCAAAGATGGGCTCGATAAAGGACAGAAATGGTATGGACCTAACAGAAGCAGAAGATATTAAGAAGAGGTGGAAGAATACACAGAAGAAATGTGCAAAAAAAGCTCTTCATGACCCAGATAATCACAAAGGTGTGATCACTCACACTCACCTAGAGCTGGACATCCTGGAATGTGAAGTCAGGTGGGCCTTAGGAAGCATCACTATGAACAAAGCTGTGGAGGTGATGGAATTCCCGTTGAGTTATTTCAAATCCTAAAAGATGATGCTGTGAAAGTGCTGCACTCAATATGCCAGCAAATTTGGAAAACTCAGCAGTGGCCACAAGACTGGAAAAGGTCAGTTTTCATTCCAATCCCAAAGAAAGAAAGAACATAGAAACAAATTAACTATTTTTAATAGCATTTGGAATTTGGAGTAGGAAAATAACTCTGCTAGTAAAAAATAAAAGTAAAAATCTTAAATGTTAATGATATGACTTTGAAGAAAATTGAAATTGTATCAAGCATCTTCTCTGACCACAATGCTATGAGACTAGATATCAATTGCAAGGAAAAAGCTGTAAGAAACACAAACACACGGAGATTAAACAACACGTTTCTAAATAACCAGTAGGTTACTGAAGAAATCAATACGGAAATTATAAAATTTCTAGAAATAAATAACAATAAAAACATGACAACTCAAAACCTGTGGGATGTAGCAAAAACAGTTCTAAGAGGAAAGTTTATAGCAATATAATCCTACCTCAAGAAACAAGAAAAACATTGAATAGACAACGTAACTTTACACCTAAAACAACTGGGAAAAGAAGAACAAAACCCCACAATTAGTAGAAGGAAAGAAATCATAAATCCCCAAGCATAAATAAATGAAAAAGAAATGAAAAAAAATAGTAAAGATTAATAAAACTAAAAGCTGGTTATTTGAGAGGATACAGTCGACAACACTTGGACAGATTCATCAAGAAAAAAAGAGAGAAGAATCAAATCAACAAAATTAGAAATGAAAAAGGAAAGGTTACAACAGACAATGCAGAAATACAAAGAATTATAAGACACTATTATGAACAACTATATGGCAATAAAATAGATAACCTGGAAGAATGGATATTCTTAGAAACGATCAGTCTTCTAAGACTGAACCAGGAAGAAATAGAAATGATGAACAACCCAATTACATGCACTGAAATTAAAGCTGTGATCAAATCTCCCAAAACACAAAATACCAGGACCAGATGGCTTCACAGGAGAATTCTGTCAAACATTTAGAGAAGAGCTAATGCCTATTCTTCTAAAGCTCTTTCAAAAAATTGCTGAGGAAGGAACACTTCCAAATTCATTCTACAAGGCCACCATCAGCCTGACACCAAAACCAGACAAAGACAACACAAAAAAAGAAAACTACAGGCCAATATCAGTGATGAACATAGATGCAAAAGTCCTCAACAAAATTTTAGCAAACAGAATTCAGCAACACATCAAAAAGCTCATACACCATGATCAAGTTGGGTTTATTCCAGGAATGCAAGGATTCTTCAATATATGGAAATCAATCAATGTGATACACCATATTAACCAATTGAAAGATAAAAACCATATGATCATCTCAATAGATAAAGAAAAAGCCTTTGAGAAAATTCAGCATCCACTTATGATTAAAACTCTGTAATAAATGGGCATAGAAGGAACCTACTTCAACATAGTAAAGGCCATATATGATAAGCCTAGAGGAAACATAATTCTCAATGGTGAAAAACTGAAAGCATTCCCCCTAAGATCAGGAAGAAGACAGGGGTGTCCACTTTCCTCAATATTATTCAACATAGTTCTGAAAGTCCTAGCTTCAGCAATCAGAGAAGAAAAAGAAATAAAAGGATTCCAGATCAGAAAAGAAGTAAAGCTCTCACTGTTTGCAGATGACATGATACTGTACATAGAAAACCTTAAAGATAGTATCAGAAAATTACTAGTGCTAATCAGTGAATTTAGCAAAGTTGCAGGATATAAAATCAATACACAGAAATCACTTGCCTTTCTATATACTAACAATGAAAATAAAGTGTCAGACTTTATTTTTGGGGGCTCCAAAATCACTGCAGACAGTGATTTCAGCCATGAAATTAAAAGATGCTTACTCCTTGGAAGGAAAGTTATGACCAACCTAGATAACATATTAAAAAGCAGAGATATTACTTTGCCAACAAAGGTCCATCTAGTCAAGGCTATGGTTTTTCCAGTGGCCATGTATGGATGTGAGAGTTGGACTGTGAAGAAAGCTGAGCACCGAAGAATTGATACTTTTGAACTGTGGTGTTGGAGAAGACTCTTGAGAGTCCCTTGGACTGCAAGGAGGTCCAGGCAGTCCATCCTAAAGGAGATCAGTCCTGGATGTTCATTGGAAGGACTGATACTAAAGCTAAAACTCTAATACTTTGGCCACCTTATGCGAAGTGTTGACTCATTGGAAAACACCCTGATGCTGGGAGGGATTGGGGGCAAGAGGAGAAGGGGACGACAGAGGATGAGATGGCTGGATGGCATCACCGACTCGATGGACATGAGTTCAAGTGAACTCCGGGAGTTGGTGATGGACAGGGAGGCCTGGTGTGCTGCAATTCATAGGGTCGCAAAGAGTTGGACANCTTATGATTAAAACTCTGTAATAAATGGGCATAGAAGGAACCTACTTCAACATAGTAAAGGCCATATATGATAAGCCTAGAGGAAACATAATTCTCAATGGTGAAAAACTGAAAGCATTCCCCCTAAGATCAGGAAGAAGACAGGGGTGTCCACTTTCCTCAATATTATTCAACATAGTTCTGAAAGTCCTAGCTTCAGCAATCAGAGAAGAAAAAGAAATAAAAGGATTCCAGATCAGAAAAGAAGTAAAGCTCTCACTGTTTGCAGATGACATGATACTGTACATAGAAAACCTTAAAGATAGTATCAGAAAATTACTAGTGCTAATCAGTGAATTTAGCAAAGTTGCAGGATATAAAATCAATACACAGAAATCACTTGCCTTTCTATATACTAACAATGAAAATAAAGTGTCAGACTTTATTTTTGGGGGCTCCAAAATCACTGCAGACAGTGATTTCAGCCATGAAATTAAAAGATGCTTACTCCTTGGAAGGAAAGTTATGACCAACCTAGATAACATATTAAAAAGCAGAGATATTACTTTGCCAACAAAGGTCCATCTAGTCAAGGCTATGGTTTTTCCAGTGGCCATGTATGGATGTGAGAGTTGGACTGTGAAGAAAGCTGAGCACCGAAGAATTGATACTTTTGAACTGTGGTGTTGGAGAAGACTCTTGAGAGTCCCTTGGACTGCAAGGAGGTCCAGGCAGTCCATCCTAAAGGAGATCAGTCCTGGATGTTCATTGGAAGGACTGATACTAAAGCTAAAACTCTAATACTTTGGCCACCTTATGCGAAGTGTTGACTCATTGGAAAACACCCTGATGCTGGGAGGGATTGGGGGCAAGAGGAGAAGGGGACGACAGAGGATGAGATGGCTGGATGGCATCACCGACTCGATGGACATGAGTTCAAGTGAACTCCGGGATATATACACAATGGAATATTACTCAGCCTTAAAAAAGAACACATTTGAGTCAGTTCTAATGAGGTGGATGAACCTAGAACCTATTATAGAGAGTGAAGTGAGTCAGAAAGAGAAATACTGTATTCTAACACATATATACAAAATCTAGAAAAATGGTACTGAAGAATTTATTTACAGGGCAACAATAGAGAAACAGACATAGAGAATAGACTTATGGACATGGGGAGAGGGAAGGAGAGGGTGAGATGTACGGAAAGAGTAACATAGAAACTTACATTACCATATGTAAAATACATAGCCAACAGAATTTGCTGTACGGCTCAGGAAGCTCAAACAGGGGCTATGTGTCAACCTAGAGGAGTAGGATGGGGAGGGAGATGGGAGAGAGGTTCAAAAGGGAGGGGATATATGTATACCTATGGCTGATTCATGTTGAGGTTTGACAGAAAATAGCAAAATTCTGTAAAGCAATTATCCTTCAATAAAAAATTAATTAATTGAAAAAAAGATGTGATTTGTTTATTATGTTTTGTTTGTAGGTCAAGTCAGGATTCTTTCATGAAAGTGATTCCAAAGCTGTTGCTAAGTCCATTAGAGACCGAGTGACCCTGATAAAGAAGACAAGGGAGAAGAAGCCAGCTGGCTGTTTGGAAGAACGCAGGGATTCCCAGTGCAAGTCTGTAGGGAATATACTCCCTCAGCCCCAAAATACATCTTTGCCCCCTCCTCCTGTTCAACACACTGGGGCAGAATGTGAAGAAACTGAGGTTGATCAACATGTGCGACAACAGCTTCTACAAAGAAAACCACAACATCATTGCTCCTCTGTTACAGGTAACACAGTTATAATGTATAAAAGGAAACGTAATTGTATTCCATTATCTTTAAATAGTACTTTTGTATGTTTCAAAGCATTTTGTTATCTGTCTTTCATTAATCCTTTTCCAAAATCCGTAAATAGATAAGCCAGCTAGTTTCCTTACTTTAAAATTAAGAAACTGTTCTGGTAAGTGACTTGTTTAAGGTACTAGTTGGATAAGGATTATAATTTTTTTTACCATTTTTAAGAGTCTAACATGAATCTTTTAGTAAAGGAAATATGGATCTAAAGATAGAACTTATTTTTCAAGAGGAAATTTTCTAGACTTTAAGACCTTTTGTATTTTAGACTCAAGTATAAAATTAACAGTTTCTCTAATTTTTCTGGCTGTAATGCGTTCTCTTCTCTAGAAGGACAGTGTTTTCATAGTAATAACCCATTGTTCTATAAAGGCAGCATTATTGTGTAGCCAGGTTCTATGAAAATGAGAATATTAACTGAAATCCTAATGGCACACATAGATTAGTTAGGATATGCATGAAATATCCAGCAAATTGAGTTAACTTTTATATAATTCTTTGTAGTTTTGCTTTACTAATAAAATTTTAGTTATACTATAATATCAGCATGGAAAGTTTACATGATGGTTTTTGATTAATTCTGCAGTGTACATATCTTATTTGAAGCTGTTTCAGGTTGTCAGAGTAAAAAAGAAAAAAAAGAGTGCTTACCATTTCCTATGCCATCTGGACCTTGTGTTTTGAGTTTTTCCCTTCTACCTTATTTTCTTTATCATAGGTGACAATTTGTCTGAGGCAGGAGCAGGATCAGCTATACACTCAGATACTGCAAATCAGCCCAGTGTAGCCTACTCCTCAGACCAGATGATGGGCTCTCAAATGGTTTCTAACATGCCGCAGACTGAAATAAATATTCTGGAGAAAATTTATCCATCCCAGCAACTAGTGGGACATTATCAGCAGATTTCAAGGGTGAGATGAACTGTTATATGTGTGTATATATATATATATATATATTTAATCATCTGGCCTCTTAGCTCTATGCTTTAATCTGAGGTTGCAGCAGCACGCTTTCAATAAAGTGGTGGTCTTCCCTGGTAACTCAGCTGTAAGGAATCCACCTGCAGTTCAGGAGACCCTAGTTCAAGTCCTGAGTTGGGAAGATCTCCTGAAGAAGGGATAGGCTATCCATTCCAGTATTCTTAGTCTTTTTTATTTTAATTGGAGGCTAATTACTTTACAATATTGTATTGGTTTTTAAAAATATATCATCAGTATATTTACTATAAATGGGAGAATTTATCTTTAATCTTTTTGTTCTTATTTAACAGTTGCAGAAGCAGCCAAAGTTGACTCAGCCCCAAATTTTGCCTTTGGTTCAAGGTCGGTCCACTATTTTGCCTGTACATGTCTTTGGACCTCCAGTTGTCTCACAACCCCAGGTTTCACCTTTAATTATCCCAAAGGCCTCACAGATAAAGGTAAGATACATTTTAGAGGCTCTGTATTCAGTTAAACATTTAACACTGCCTAATGGCAACCCACTCCAGTGTTTTTGCCTGGAGAATCCCTGGAATGGCGGAGGCTGGTGGGCTGCCGTCTTTGGGGTTGCACAGAGTCGGACACGACTGAAGCAACCTAGCAGCAGCAGCAGGGCTTCCCTGGTACCTTGGGCTTCCCTGGTAGCTCAGCTGGTAAAGAATCCACCTGCAATGCAGGAGACCCCAGTTTGATTCCTGGGTCAGGAAGATCCCCTGGAGAAGGGATAGGCTACCCACTCCAGTATTCTTGGGGTTCTCTGGTGGCTCAGATGGTAAAGAATTTGCCTGCAATATGGGAGACATGAGTTCTATCCCTAGGTTGGGAAGATCCCCTGGAGGAGAGCATGGCAACCCACTCCAATATTCTTGCCTAGGGAATCCTCATGGACAGAGGAGCCTGGCGGGCTACAGTCCTTGGGTTCACAGAGTCAGACATTACTGAGCAACTAAGCACAGCACAGATTTTCTGACAGGCAAAGGCTCTCTTACATAGATTCATCCTAGTTTATATAAAAGTCACTGAAAGCTTAAAGTTGTTTATATTTTCCTTCACTTAAGGCATTCTTCTTGAGGATGTGCCTAATATTGTGTAACTAGAATCTTGAGACACTGCTTATATAATTGGAAAAGAAACTGAGAATTCCATATACGGATAAAAAATTTATTTAGGACTCTAATCCCTTTTTCTTGGTTTGCTTTTTGTGTTGGACTTTTCAGCCTGATTTGGATGTGGAGGGATGTATTTTGTAGTTAATTAGAAAAGTATCTCATAGACTTATAATTTTTAGCACTTTGATCTAAATTCTTGACTTGTTTTGTTCACATTTATTTCTGTAGAAGAAAATGTTTTTTCATTTAGACTCTAAAGTCAACATTACTCATTTCTGACAATGAGTACATAGTCTTTCTGAGTGTTTGTATATCAGTACCATATCCTGGTTTCCTAGATTATAGACTTTGGATACATGGTTGGGCTTTTCTTTGCCATCCCATTTTCTTTTCTCAACTTCACCATCCTTTATGTGTGTCTTCTCTCTTTGGGAATGAGATGGTCTGAGCTCCTAGGCATTCACTGTATATGATTTAGTTAGCAGCTGGTGCATCTGTTGGTTTTAAGAGATTAGTATATAGTCAGGCATAGTTCATCAGCACAGTTTTAATAACTGCCATCTCTGGAGATATAAAATGAGATAAAATATGTTCCTTGCCCTCAAGAAGCTCAGTGTTGTAGGGAAAAACATACACATACTTGACAAATGCCAGATGCATTTAAAATCTGCTAGGGATATATTTAATATGGTATAGTTGACAGTGCATGGTGTTTGGCTAGTGTTTGTAGCTTATATGGCATATGTTCATTCTTGAGTTCATGTTGTGGCTGGATTTATCTCTTTTTAATACTGTAATGCAAAGTGTGTTGGATGGATGCTTAAATTATTAATAATAATTTAGGTTCAACCTAATAAATATACAGGTATATGTATTTTAAAAAAAAAGGATAAAAAATTTATGAAAGTGTTATTTACCTATTTAAAATAAAGCCTGCTGCTGCTGCTAAGACGCTGCTAAGTGTCCGACTCTCTGACCCCATAGACAGCAGCCCACCAGGCTCCTCCGTCCCTGGGATTCTCCAGGCAAGAACAGTGAAGTGGGTTGCCATTTCCTTCTCCAATGCATCAAAGTGAAAAGTAAAAGGGAAGTCGCTCAGTCATGTCCGACTCTTTGCAACACCATGGACTGCAGCCTACTAGGCTCCTCCGTCCATGGGATTTTCCAGACAAGATACTGGTGTGAGGTGCCATTGCCTTCTCTGAAAATAAAGTCTACAAAGTTATAAAGAAGACAATGAAAATCATCTACTGTCTCCAGCTAGAAATAAATTATTTATATTTGGGGGTAGAGACTCTAGATTTGACTGTGGTTCAGATCATGAACTCCTTATTGCCAAATGAAGACTGAAATTAAAGAAAGTGGAGAAAACCACTAGACTATTCAGGTATGACCTAAATCAAATCCCTTATGACTATACAGTGGAAGTGAGAAATAGATTTAAGGGACTAGATCTGATAGACAGAGTGCATGATGAGCTATGGACAGAGGCTTGTGACATTGTACAGGAGACAGGAATCAAGACCATCCCCAAGAAAAAGAAATGCAAAAAAGCAAAATGGCTGTCTGAGGAAGCCTTATAAATAGCTGTGAAAAGAAAAGAAGCAAAAAGCAAAGGAGAAAAGGAAAGATATACCCATTTGAATGCGGAGTTCCAAAGAATAGCAAGAAGAGATAAGAAAGCCTTCCTCAGTGATCAGTGCAAAGAAATAGAGGAAAACAATAGAATGGGAAAGACTAGAGATCTCTTCAAGAAAATTAGAGATACCAAGGGAACATTTCATGCAAAGATGGGCTCAATAAAGGATAGAAATGATAGGGACCTAACAGAAGCAGAAGATATTAAGAAGAGGTGGCAAGAATACACGGAAGAACTGTACAAAAAAGCTCTTCACGACCCAGATAATCACGATGGTGTGATCACTCACCTAGAGCCAAACATCCTGGAATGTGAAGTCAGGTGGGCCTTAGGAAGCATCACTACAAACAAAGCTAGTGGAGGTGATGGAATTCCAGTTGAGCTGTTTCAAATCCTGAAAGATGATGCTGTAAAAGTGCTGCACTCAGTATGCCAGCAAATTTGGAAAACTCAGCAGTGGCCACAGGACTGGAAAAGGTCAGTTTTCATTCCAATCCCAAAGAAAGGCAATGCCAAAGAATGCCCAAACTACCACACAATTGCACTCATTTCACACACTAGTAAAATGATGCTTAAAATTCTCCATGCCAGGCTTCAGCAATTCATGAACCATGAACTTCCTGATGTTCAAACTGGTTTTAGAAAAGGCAGAGGAACCAGAGATCAAATTGCCAACATCCACTGGATCATGGAAAAAGCAAGAGACTTCCAGAAAAACATCTATTTCTGCTTTATTGACTATGCCAAAGCCTTTGACTGTGTGGATCACAATAAACTGTGGAAAATTCTGAAAGAAATGGGAATACTAGACCGCCTGACCTGCCTCTTGAGAAACCTATATGCAGGTCAGGAAGCAACAGTTAGAACTGGACATGAAAAAAAAAAAAAAGAACTGGACATGGAACAACAGGTTGGTTCCAAATAGGAAAAGGAGTATGTCAAGGCTGTATATTGTCACCCTGCTTATGTAACTTATATGCAGAGTACATCATGAAAAACACTGGGCTGGAGGAAGCACAAGCTGGAATCAAGATTGCTGGGAGAAATATCAACAACCTTAGATATGCAGGTGACACCACCCTTATGGCAGAAAGTGAAGAAGGACTAAAGAGCCTGTTGATGAAAGTGAAAGAAGAAAGTGATAAACTTGGCTTAAAGCTCAACATTCAGAAAACTAAGATCACAATCTCCGGTCCCATCACTTCATTGCAAATAGATGGGGAAACAGTGGAAACAGTGTCAGACTTTATTTTTCTGGGCTCCAAAATCACTGCGGATGGTGACTGCAGCCATGAAATTAAAAGACGCTTGCTCCTTGGAAGGAAATTTATGACCAACCTAGATAGCATATTGAAAAGCAGAGACATTACTTTGCCAACAAAGGTCCACCTAGTCAAGGCTATGGTTTTCCAGTGGTCATGTATGGATGTGAGAGTTGGACTATAAAGAAAGCTGAGTGCAGAAGAATTGATGCTTTTGAACTGTGGTGTTGGAGAAGACTCTTGAGAGTTCCTTGGACTGCAAGGAGATCCAACCAGTCCATGCTAAAGGAGATCAGTCCTGGGTGTTCATCAGAGGGACTGGTGTTGAAGCTGAAACTCCAATACTTTGGCCATCTGATGTGAAGAGCTGCTTCATTTGAAAAGACCCTGGTGCTGGGAAAGATTGAGGGCAGGAGGAGAAGGGGATGACAGAGGATAAGATGGTTGGATGCATCACTGACTCAATGGACATGGGTTTGGGTGGATTCCGGGAGTCGGTCATAGACAGGGAGGCCTGGCGTGCTGCAGTTCATGGGGTCGCAAAAAATCGGACACAACTGAGCGATTGAACAGAACTCTGTCCTTAAATCTTATGAATAAATGAACTGTAGATTTGTCTCTTGTTTTCTGTGTACACATATAACTTTGTTTATACATACATATGTATATCACATACATACTATTTTGTAGCTTGCCTTTTTCACCTAATATTTAGAATCCACATAAGCAATCACTTTGACCAGTGGGGGTTTTTATAACCCTAGTGATTTAAGTTCTAGGAATTATTACAGGCAACCTATATGTATTCAACCAACTCTCTCCCTTCCTCTTGAGAGAGCTTCTTTGTTCCTTTTAGCTATGATATTAAAATCCTTTTGAGCTTTCTCTTAGAACTTCCACTTTCTGGTGTGTGAAGGTGTCAGATTCAGTTACTCTGAATTTCTGCCACGGTTTGAATGAGTTATGTGGCAAGCTCAGTAAATGAGAGGCCATGAGCAATGTTTTGTTGGGGGCTGGTCTCAGTCTATTAGTGTCTTCAATTAACATTTACTTGTGCTGTTATTAATAGAATTTTTATAGAACTAACACTATACCCAACACCTTTTGGATAAGTTCCTAAAATCTTTACAGTGTGTTAGTCTCTGTCATGTCCAACTCTTTGCAACGCTATGAACTGTAGCCTGCCAGGCTCCTCTGACCATGGGATTTTCCAGGCAAGAATACTGGAGTGGGTTGCCGTTTCCTTCTCCAGAGATCTTCCTCACCCAGGGACTGAACCCAGATCTCCCGCATTGCAGGCAGATCGTTTTACTGTCTGAGCCACCAGGGAAGCCCCCAGATCTTTACAACATAGCATTATTTTACCTATCATTCTGTCTGGGACTCTCCCCATTAAATTGAACATAGTATATACATTTATTTTGTTTTTAATTAAAAAAAGTTTTTGGCTACACTCTGCAGCTTGTGGGATCTTAGTTCAATCAGGGATTGAGCCCAGGGCCCTGATAATGAGAGCACCAAGTCCTCACCATTGGAGGCCAGAGAATTCCCATGGTACATGCATTTATAATTTGAATGATTTTGCATCAGCACCAGGAACTACAGCTGAGTTTTGGAGCAGATGTACAAATTTTAGCTCAACCTGTGGCTTTAGACTTGTTAGTTACTAGAGTTCCACAACCAGTCTTGTTTACAGTTTTTCCTTAGACATTGCTTGCTTCACAAATGATTTCCCAGGATCTAATGGTTGGCCTTCAACTTGAACTTGACCCTAAAATGGGAATCAGGCATTAACCAAATTTCCAAATGCCAATCAAATTTCTAGTTTCTTATCAGTTAATCACCTCCAGCTTTGTCAAATTATTCTTTTGCCCAGCTTGCAAGCAGTGCACAGAATGCTGGTGGTATAGCTCAGCTCCCTTCTGATTGCATTGAGATGCATTCAAGGGCCCATTAGCCTTCACAAAAGATATATTCAGTATCCTAGCCATAATCAGTGGTATATCAGAAGTCTGTAATTCCAGATTCTTCAATTCCACAAAGCCAGACTGCATTTAGAGAAGCCTTGTTTCTAAGCCCCTGTTCAGCAGCAGCAATTAATTTTACAACCTAAGATTATGTTGTTGTTCAGTGGCTCAGTAGTGTCTGATTCTTTTTGACCGCATGGACTGCAGCACACCAGGCTTCCCTGTTCTTCACTATCTCCCAGAGTTTTCTCAAACTCATGTCCATTGAGTCAGTGATGCTATCCAACCATCTCATCCTCTGTCATCCCCTTCTCCTCCTGTCTTCAACGTTTCTCAGCTTCAGGGCCTTTTCCAATGAGTTGGTTCTTTGCATCAGGTGGCCAAAGTACTGGAGCTTCAGCTTCAGCATCATTCCTTCCAGTGAATATTCAGGACTGATTTCCTTTAGGATGGACTGGTGTGATCTCCTTGCAGACCAAGGGACTCTTAAGAGTCTTCTCTAGCACCACACTTGTAAAGCATCAATTCTTCGGCACTCAGCTTTCTTTATGGTCCAACTCTCACATCTGTACATGATGACTAGAAAAACCATAGCTTTGACTATACAGACCTTTGTCAGTAAAGTGATGTCTCTGCTTTTTAATATGTTGTCTAGGTTTGTTGTAGCTTTTCTTCCAAGGAGCAAGCATCTTTTATTCGATTGTTACAAATGTAATTGTGGTTTCAGACCATGAATTTTAAATCATTATAACTAGACTCAAACACATCTTTATTAATCAAACTATAAACCATTACAGTCAACACATTTTTGCCAATGAAAAATAAGTTTATTATTCTTGTAGTGTAAAAATCTGTGCTTTAGGATTCAATGAACTCTTGGAAATCATTTTCTGCCTTCTGCTGGTTGTGGAAGCATTTTCCCTGCAAAAAGTTGTCAAGCAACTTTTTTTCAAGCAAAAAGTTGCTTGAAAAGTGATAGTCAGTTGGCAAGAGGTCAGGGGAATATGGCAGATGAAGCAAAATATACTAGTCCATTTCATTCAAGTTTTGAAGTGTGGTTGTGTAACGTGTGGTTGGGCATTGTCATGGAGAAGAATTAGGCCCTTTCTGTTGACCAATGCTGGCTGCAGGTGTTGCAGTTTTCAGCGCATCTCATCAATTTGCTGTGCATATCTCTCAGATATAATGGTTTTTCCAGGATTCAGAAAGCTGTAGTGAATCAGACTGGCAGCTGACCACCAAACTGAGCACGACCTTTTTTGGTGCAAGTTTGACTTTGGAAAGTGCTTAGGAGCTTCTTTTCACACTGAGCTGGTCACTTGTGGTGGTTGTATAAAATTCACTTTTTGTCGCACGTCACAGTCTGAGAAATTATTCATTGTTGTTATGTAGAATAAGTAAAGAGGACAATTCAAAACAACGATTTTTTGATTTTTGGTCAGCTCATGAGGCACCTACTTACTGATCTTTTTTCACCTTTCCAATTTGCTTCAAATGCTCAATGACTGTAGAATGGCTGACATTGAGTTCTTTGACAATTTCCCATGCAAGAGGATCAACTTTGATGAAAGCTCTCAGTTGGTCGTTGTCAGCTTCCAATGGCTGGCCACTACATTCCTCATTTTTAAGGCTCTCATCTCCTTTGAAAAACTTCTTGAACCACTACTATACATTCGTTATCAATTCCTGGGCCAAATGCGTCACTGATGTTGTGAGTTGTCTCTGCTGCTTTATGACCTATTTTGAACTCAAATAAGAAAATTTCTCAAATTTGCTTTTTGTCTAACATCATTTCCATACAGCAATCAATATATAAGTTATTAGCAAAAAAACATAAAGCAAGAAATGTGCTTAAAATAATATATAACATAGCCACATTTAAGAATGTATCCAATATCAAACAGCAAATTTCAACAATGCAAAAACCACAATTACTTTTACACCAACTTGATAGCATCACCACAGAAACATGTTCAGTGGGATTATACTCTGAAAAATCTGAAACTAATGTAAATTGGCAGTGTCATTCAGGCCCTGGAACCGCCATCTTATTCTGTTCAACACACTTATTCAGGACCACCTGCAGAACTGCCATCCTTCCCATTGAAGGCTCCTGAGCAGCCGCCTCTTGTGATACTTCTGAGGAATAAGCTTCTTAACCCATCACAGCCTACTTACCCAACAAAGGCTTCTACATAGCCTATTTATTTACTACCATCCCAGAGCATCCTGTTTACACTGTACAACCACTAGCATCACAACCAACCTATTCTATAGACTTCTTATCCAACCCTACCTGTGGCATAGCCCTCTTATTTGCCCCCAGCCCAAGGGCAGCCTGTTTATACAGTGGAACCTCTGGTTTGGTCTCCTTTTCCAGACCAGCCAGAATGTATAATCCCTGCTTACCAGAGATTTGAGTATGTCCCTCATTCAGGACACACTGCTTTACACCATCTAGACAACTTAACAGACAACTTTCATCACCCAGCGAGTATACAAAGTAAATTCTTCTGATGGCAAGCAAATACATATTACAAACTGCAGATCAGGACTTTTACTCAGTACTACCTTATGTAGTACAGACTTCTGAGCAACAAGCTTATTTAACACAACCCCAAGATTCTTCAACATTGGAGCAAAAGACATAAGTCATATTTAACATTAACCTTAGATACAGGCTCAGAGGTTAAAATGTCTGCCTACAGTGCAGGAGACCTGGGTTTGATCCCTGGGTCGGGAAGATGCCCTGGAGAAGGAAATGGCAACCCACTCCAGTATTCTTGCCTGGAGAAGCCCATGGATGGAGGAGCCCAGTGGGCTACAGTCCATGGGGTCGCAGAGTCGGACATGACTGAGCGACTTGACTTGACCAGATACACAAACATATTCTATTGAGCCTTCATTTAATGTGTAGAATTCAGCCTACCCAACAAACAGATGTCAGTTTTGGCCACCAGCAGCTAAAAGCCCATTCAATTAGCATTACATCTCAGAGGGCTGTGGAAGGACAGCTTCAACACCCAGCACAAATGTCCTTCATAGGCCTCTTCAGAGACCCAGATCCAGCCCCCATGCTTCTCTGCACAGCATTTCCAATCATATTAACAAGAAGCCAGGCTTCTAACTCAGCTTTCTTTCATCAGCAGCAGATGAATCATTTATCTCATAGGCAAGCACAGAAAAGCCATTGTGTACTCAAGAAGGTCCCCTAAATCAACAGCAGTCCTTATATCCAACATGCTGCTTTCCAACAGCAGGTACCTCATTCACATGCACCTAACCAGATTCAGCCATTACCAGGTATTCCAAAAGCCATTACAGATGTGGCCCTGATTATATATCCTTTGCAAGAACAGTTGCAACCAGCGGCACTGAAGCACCAGCATGTAATACAGCCTTTTGAATAGCCTTGAGTGCTTCTGAAATTAGACAGGAATTAAACGCTTCCCCTGCAAAGAAACCTAGCTCAGCACCAGCCAGCATGCATTCAGCAGTAGTCTGCTGTCCAGCCACAGTGGCAATCATCTTCTAACTTAGCATTTGGTTCTGGGTCATCAGAAACACAATTACAACACCAAACTCTCATCCAGTTCTGGGATAGACCTTACAAATCAGCCATCTTCTTCTGTTCATTTGTCACCACTTAGTATTCCAGTACAGGCTTCTACTGCCTCTCAGAGCATTTCTCTGTTACGGACAGAGCAGTATTTGCAAGGCCAAGAAATTTCAAAGGTAAATTCTCCTAGGGGGAAAATACGGATGATTGTGCATTTTCTGTAATATTCAAGGATCCAGGATATAGTGAGCTATAGTAAAAATGGCATTGGGACTGGAAGTCACAGTCCCTGTTCCTGGCTTTTTTCCTTAATCAGTAGGTAGCTTTGATTCAAGTTTTTTGGTATTTCTTCATGAAAGAAGTGAAGGGATTAGACCAGATGATGTTAACAAAGAATATTTGAGCACCTACTTGGAATATATCAGTGAATAAAAGACAAAAATTCTTTCTGTCATTGAGTTTTGTTGTCTGATGAAGGGAGACTGTCAATAACCACAATAAAAAGTAAATTTTATAATACAGTACAGGATTGTTATTCAGTCACTCAGTCGTGTCTGACTCTTTGCAACACCATGGACTGCAGCACACCAGGCTTCCCTGTCCTTCACTATCTCCCAGAGTTTGCTCAGTGGAGCAGGGTAAGGAGGAAAGTGGGTTGCATTTTTAAATAAGGTGATCTGGGTAGGCCTTACTGAGAAGGTTGACAAATTGAGCACACACTTGAAAGAGGTGAGGGAGTCCTTAGTGCATATTTCAGGCAGAGGAACTTTGAGAGAGAAGTGGGTTTGGCATGTTTGAAGAACAGCAAATCCTAATTTGTTTCAAGCCTATGGCTATCTTACTGTTCTACATTTACTATAAACCATTTAATTTTATGGGATGATAATAATGAGAACTATTGAGTGATTCTTAGGTGCCAAATACTGTTCTAATGGCTTTATGTATACTATCCTCAAAACAACCCTATGAATAGTAGCTTTCATTAAGGGTAATTGAGGTTCAGAGAGGTTAAATAACTTTCTGAGTGTCATATGAGAGGGCCAGGATTTTAACCCAGACAACCTAGCTGCAGAGGCTATGCCCTTAAATCATTACATCATCCATCATCTTTAATAGATAGCTATTCTCCCTGCCAGAATTTGAGTAAAAGAACATGATGACTTCAGTGAGATGTAGTTAACTCATGGGATTGATTGAATTAATTAAAGGTAGGAACTGAGAATTCACTTTATCTTTTCTCTTCTGTTCTGATTCAGGTATTTCTAAAGACTGAATTTATTGAGTTTAGCTAATAAAATGCTTTGAGGTCCTTAGGTAATAGATGCGCTATAATATAAGAGGTTTTTTTTTTCTTTTTATGGTGATATTACTGTTTTAAACAGCTATGGTCTTAAGTATTGTGTATTTTATGAAATTTCTTCTTCATCAGGGGCATAAATTATAATAAATTCTAATGTGTGCATGTTGACTTCTATCAGGAATGATGAAGGATTAATAAAGATCTTTGGAGTTGAAGTTTCTTCAAATCATGCTATTCCAGGACATTTCTTTAGAGTAATTTTTTTCACAAGGTATTTTAGATTGGAATGTTCATTTCTGTGGGCATGTGTTGTATACTTTCCTTACCTAATTAAAAATTAGAAAAGACCCTGATGCTGGGAAAGATTGAA
Organism: Aepyceros melampus; assembly: GCA_006408695.1. NCBI lineage: Eukaryota > Metazoa > Chordata > Mammalia > Artiodactyla > Bovidae > Aepyceros > Aepyceros melampus. The sequence continues at coordinate 15,533 of SJXQ01001546.1, read as the reverse complement.
GGCAGGAGTAGAAGGGGACAACAGAGGACGAGACGGTTGGATGGAATTACCGACTCAATGGACATGAGTTTGAGCAAGCTCCGGGAGATGGTGAAGGACAGGGAAGCCTGGCATGCTGCAGCTCATGGAGTTGCAAAGAGCTGGACATGACTGAGTGACTGAACAACAAATTAAAAATTTTCCCCCAGCATTTTATTAAGAAGAATTTCAAAGATACAGAAAAGTTGAAGAAAAAATGAACGTACATATATCTACCAGCCAGATTATACAGTTAACTTTTGTTGTATTTGGTCTATCTCTTATCTATTAACTACTTTATCCATTTATCAGTAAATTCAAAATTAAAGTTGCTGACATTAGTATATTTCATCTATAAACACTTCAGCATGCATATCATTGACTAGAATTCAGTATTTGTTTATATTTTTTAGTTTAAATTTATGTGCAGTAAAATGCAGAGATCATAATTCATTGAGTTTTGACAAATGCTTACACCTCTGTAACCCAAACCATTATCAAAGTACAAAAAGATGTTGGCAAACATTTTCTGTAAGGTTTAGATAGTAACTATTTTAAGCTTTGTGGTCTATGTAGTCTCCATTGCATTTACTCAACTCTGCTATTGCATGTGTGAAAGCAGCCATAAATAATATGTAAAATATTTGGCATGAGTGTGTTCCAATACAACTTTATTCACAAAAATAGTTGGTTACCAGGTTTGGCTTGCAGGCTATAGCTTGCTCACATGATAAGGAATATTGCCATTACTGCAGAAATTTCCTTCATGCCCCTTCCCAGTCAGTGTCCAATCACACACCTCCCACCAGTTGACCACTGTTGATTTTTTTTTTCACCATAGATTAATTTACTCTGCTCTAGACCTTCATAGAAATGGAATCACACAGTATGTACTCTTGTGTAAGATTTCTCTCATTCAGTATGTTTTAAAGATTGGTCCATGTTGTGTGTATAAGTAGTTTTTTTTTTTTGGGAGGGGGAGCTATTTTAATGGGATGAAAAACAAAACTCTACAGGACATCAAAATATGAGGGATACAGCTACAGATATACTAAGAGGGATACAGCTACAGATGTTCCTCTTAGTATTAGGACTTTTAATCAATAACTTACTTTTCTAAATTATCATGCTAGAAAAAAATACATATACATAACACTACAATGTTATATTGAAAAAAATTGATGGGCTCTTAAATTTGACAATACATAATTTACTGACATTGTAAATGTGGTTTCAGTATCTGTGAGATAAATAATGAATAAAAGATAAGGTATATAACTGTTTTTTGTTTTATTGTTGTTTATTTACTTTTAATTTACCTTTGGAATTGCATACACTTCCCATACATAATCGGTTTCCCTGGTGGCTCAGACGGTAAAAGCATCTGCCTGCAATGCGGGAGACCTGGGTTCGATTCTTGGGTCAAGAAGAAAGGAAATGGCAATCCACTCCAGTACTCTTGCCTGGAAAATCCCATGGATGGAGGAACCTGATAGGCTACAGTCCATGGGGTTGCAAAGAGTCGGACATGACTGAGCGACTTCACTTTAACTATAATGAATAAAGCTGTAATGAACATTCTTATATAAGTCTTTCTGTTAATACATGTATTCATTTCTCCTGAATAATACCCAGTTGTAGAATTTGCTGGGTCATAGGATAGGTGTTTAAATTTTTAAGAATTTTCAGTTTTCCAAATTGGCTGCTAACACCACAATATATGAGAGATTCACACCCTTGCCAACATTAGTTATTCTTGTGAGTATGTGTGTGTGTGCTTAGTTGCTCACTCATGTCCAATTCTTTGTGACTCCATGGAGTGTAGCCTGCCAGGCACCTCTGTCCATGGATTTTTCAGGCAAGAAATATTGGAGTGAGTTGCCATTTCCTACTCCAGGGCATCTTCCTCACCCAGGGATCAAACCTGTGTCTCTTCTATCTCCTGCATTTTCTGCATTTGCAGGAAGATTCTTTACCACTGCGCCACCTGGGAAGCCCCCTGGTGAATGTGTAGTAGTATCTTATTGTGGTTTTAATTTGTGCTTCCCTGATGACTGATATTAAGCACCTTTTGGTGTACTTAATGGCCTTCATCTGTCTTTATATCAGCTTATATCCTATATAAATGCATCATAAATTGAAATAGAAAGTGCTGTTAATACACTTAACTTACTGAACATCATAGCTTAACCTAGCCTACCTTACATGTGTTCAGATCATCTACACTAGCCTACAGTTGGGTAAAATCATCTAACACAAAGCCTATTTTATAATAAAGTCTTGAATATTTCTTTCAGCTTACTGAGCACTGTACTGAAAGTGAAAAACAAAATAGTTGTAAGTGTATTGATTGTTTATTCTCATGATCACATGGCTGACTCAGGAGCTGTGGCTCACTGCCACTACCTAGCATCACAGGAAACTATTATACTACATAGTTAGTCTAGGAGAAGTCAATATTCAAAAATAAAAGTACAATTTCTACTAAATGTGTATTGCTTTCACACCATTATATGGTTAGAAAAAATGCTGTGTCAAAGTCAAAGACCAAAAGTCAAAGACTGTCTGTATTCTTTCCCTATTGAATAGACTTGGCACTCTTTTTTTTTAAGATATAGCACTCTTGATGAAAATCAGTTGAATATAAAAGCATGAGTCCTCCAATTTTGTTTTACTTTTTCAAGACTATTTTGGCACTTCTGTGTCACTTGCACCTCCATTTGATTTTTAAATCAATTTGCAAAAAGAAAAAGAATCTCCTCCCAATATCCAGGTTTTAATAGAGATTGATTTAGTTTTCAATAGTATTGTTTCCTAATAATAATCTTCCAATCCATGAACATGGGCTATCTTTTCATTAAATTATGTGTTCTTTAATTTCTTTCAGCAACATTTTATAGTTTTCAGTGTACAAGTCTTACACCCTTATTCTTTTTTATGTTATTGTGAGTGAAATTGGTTTCTTAATTTCCTTTTTGGATTGCTCATTGGTGATGTATAGATATAACTGATTTTTGAATGCAGTTCCTGTATTCTGTAACTTTACTAAATTAGTTTATTAGCTCTAATAGGTTTTTGTTTTTGTTTTTTTGATGGATTCATCATTTGTCAGGACTTATGTAAGATATTATCATCTTTTTTTCCAATTTAGATGCCTTTTATTTCTTTTTCTTCCTAATTGCTTTTTCTAGAACTTCCAGTACCATGTTAAATAGAAGCGATGAGAAGGGATGTCCTTGTGTTGTTCCTGATCTTAGTGAGAAAGCTTTCAATGTTTCATCATTAAGTATGATGATCTTTTAATCAGTGTTATAGCCCTATAACTTCATCCTAGTAATTCTTTCCTCTGAATTCTGCATTTTCTGATATTACATACCCACTCCTGCTTTCTTTTGACTAATGTTAGCATGATATATCTTTTGCCATCCTTCAGTTTTCAATCTGTTTATCTTATGTTTGAAATGAGTTTCTTGCAAAAAGCACATTTGTAGTTGTTGTTCAGTTGCTAAGTCATGTCCAACTTTTGTGACCCCATGGACTGTAGCATGATGCCAAGCTCCTCTGTCCTGTATCATCTCCCAGAGTTTACTCAAATTCATGTCCATTGAGTCAGTGATGCTATCTAACCATCTCATCCTCTGCCACCCACTTCTCCTCCTGCTCTCAATCTTTCCCAGCATCAGGGTCTTTTCTAATGAGTCGGCTCTTTGCATCAGGTGGCCAAAGTATTGGAGCTTCAGCTTCCACAGCAGTCCTTCGATGAATATTCAGGGTTGATTTCCTTTAGGATTGACTGGTTTGGTTTCTTTGCTATTCAAGGGACTCTCAAGAATCTTCTCCAGCACAATTTGAAAGCATCATTTCTTTGGCGCTCAGCCTTCTTTATGGTCCATCTCGCACATCCTTACATGACTACTGGAAAAACTGTAACTTTGAATTATCCATACCTTTGTGAACAAAGTAAGTGATGTCTCTCTTTTTTAACACTCTGTCTAGGTTTGCCAGAGCTTTCCTTCCAAGGAGCAAGAATCTTTTAATTTCATCACTGCAGTACCTGTCTGCAGTGATTTTGGATCCTAAGAAACTAAAATCTGTTACTGCTTCCACTTTTTCCCCTTCTATTTGCCATGAAGTGATGGGACTGGATGCCATGATCTTAGATATGTGAATGTTGATTTTCAAACCAGCTTTTTCACTCTCCCATATCACCTTTATGAAGAGACTCTTTAGTTCCTCTTCACTTTGTGCTATTGGAGTGGTATCATCTGCATATCTGAACCAGGCTATTGTTCCATGTCCAGTTCTAACTGTTGCTTCTTGATCTGCATATAGGTTTCTCAGGAGGCACGTAAGGTGGCCTGGTATTCCTGTCTCCTTAAGAATTTTCCACAGATTATTGTGATCCACACAGTCAAAGGCTTTGGTGTACTCAATAAACCAGAAGTAGATGTTCTTCCAAAATTCCCTGCTTTCTACATTATCCAACATATGTTGGCAACCTGATCTCTGGTTTCTCTGCCTTTTCTAAATGCAGCTTGCACATCTGAAAGTTCTCAATTCATGTACTGTTGAAGTCTAGCTCTAAGGATTTTGAGCATAGCCTCGCTAGCATGTGAAATAAGCACAATTTTATGGTAGTTTGAACATTCTCTGGCATTGCCCTTCTTTGGGATTGGAAAGAAAATTGACCTTTTTGAGTCTTGTGGCCACTGCTGAGTTTTCCAAATTTGCTGGCATATTGAGTGCAGCACTTTCACAGCATCATCTTTTAGGATTTGAATAGCTCAGCTGAAATTCCATCACCTCAACTAGCTTTGTTGGTAGTAATGCTTCCTGAGGCACACTTGACTTCACATTCAGGGATGTCTGGCTCTAGGTGAGTGACCATACCATTGTGGTTTGGATTTTTTAAATTAATTAATTAATTAATTGGAGGCTAATTACTTTACAATATTGTAGTGGTTTTCACTATACATTGACATGAATCAGCCATGAGTATACATGTGTTCTCCATCGTGAACACCCCTCCNCCAAAAGAAATAATAATAGATAATAATAAGAAGAAGAATAAAAGAGAACCGTCGAAAAAATAGTAATGATATTTCTGAGACTTTCTCTGGTGTTGAAGGCACTGTGGGGTCACTTCCAAGGCGTTCCCTCTGTTCAGCTTCCTCTGTTTGCTGTTCTCTTCAGTGTCCGATTTCCGCCCTGACACAGGGGGTGGTGGAAGTCACTTTTCTTTCTTTCTTTTTTTTTTTCTTTTTTAGGCTCACTTGGTCAGTCGCGCTGTGGGGAGGAGGGATGCTGCTACCAAATAGCTCTGGCGTATATTCGCAGTGTCTCAGCCCCGCTGGGCCTGCCCCTACACCTGGCGCACAACACTCAGGCTCTACGTTTCTCCACCGGGGACCGTCTGAGGCTGGTCCTAGGCTGCATGCACCTCCCTGGTCTAAGCCTCTCAGGCTCGGCACCCAGGCAGTCGCCGATTCGATTGGGCCTGTGCTTTTTGCCCTTCCCAGGACCAAGCAGCTCAGGTGTTTTGCGAATGCAGTCACGCGGCTTATTGCACTTTCCTGCTGCTCAGTTTTCTGGATGTATGCCCGGGACCCTTTGTCAGGTAAATTGTGACTGTCCAGCACCCCAAGAAGCCTCAGCCAGCAAAAAAGCCCGCATGCAGTTTGATCAGCAAAGTCCCTCTGGGGCTGCGATTGCCATGCTCCAGCCCCTATGGCTCTGGTTGCCTGTCGCTGGCGGGGGCTGGTCTGCAGCTGGCTATTTCTGTTCCGTCCTTTGTTCTGTGCACGGTCCTGGCGGTGTCTTATGTTTGAGCTTTTCACGTGGTAACTGTCCCACAGTCTGGTGTGCTAGCCCGAGTTAGTTCGCTCTGGTTACGCACGGGCGTTCCGGCCCGATTCTTAAGAAGCGCTGCTGCCCGCGTCTCCCGCGCCTCCTTGCCCAGCCCCCACTTACTAGTGGCGGATGCAGGCGTCTGCTCTGCTTCTCTGCTAGGGGAGTTACCGTTGGGCTCGTAATCTGTTGGTCTTAATCACCCATTTATTTTTCTTCCCTGTTATGTGCTTCCAAGACTCACCACAGATTCGGCAGTGAGAGTGTTTCCCGGCGTTTGGAAACTTCTCTCTTTTTAAAACTCTCTTCCCAGGACAGGGCTCCCTTTCCGGGACGGAGCTCCCTCCCTACCTCCTTTGTTTCTTTCTTCGTCTTTTGTATTTTTCCTACCTGTTTTTGAAGACAATGTTCTGCTTTTATGGATGCCTGATGTCCTCTGCTAGCATTTAGAAGTTGCCCTGTAGATTTTATCAGTGTTTAGATGTTCTTTTGATGAGTTTGTGGGGAAGAAAGTGGTCTCCCCATCCTATTCCTCTGCCATCTTAGGCGCCCCCCCCTGTATTTATTATTTAAATAAAAGCAGGGGCACCACGTTGCTGACAAAGGTCCATATAGTCAAAGCTATGGTTTTTCCAGTAGTCATGTATAGATCTAAGAGTTGGACCATAAAGAAGGCTGAGCACTGAAGAATGGATGCTTTTGAAGTGTAGTGCTTGAGAAGACTCTTGAGTGTCCGGTGGACTGCAAGGAGATCAAACCAGTCAATCCTAAAGGAAATCAACCCTGAATATTCATTGGAAGGACTGATGCTGAAGCTGAAGCTCTAATAATTTGGCCACTTGATGCAAAGAGCTGACTCACTGGAAAAGACCCTGATGCTGGGAAATACTGAAGGCAAGAGGAGAAGGGAACGACAGAGGATGAGATGGTTGGATGGCATCACCAATTCAATGGACATGAGTTTGAGCAAACTCCTGGAGATAGTGAAGGACAGGGAAGCCTGGTCTACTGGAGTCCATGGGGTCACAAAGAGTCGGACACAACTGAGTGACTGAACAACAGTTATTATTTGAATTAGAACTTTCCATTCTTCCCCATTTATTTATTAATTCATTTATTTAAATGTAACTTTGTGAATTTTAATTTTATTCTATGAACTATAATCCAGTAGTATCATTGTTTACTTTGATGAATGAGCTATCTCAGATTCGGCTAGTGATCCTCTTCAGGCTGGTTCCTTTATCCTTTTGACAAGTCTCCATCATTCTTTGAACTTATCTTTATACAACAAAGTATTCCATGCTTTTTCTATTATTCCCTGCCCCAACTTCATAATTGGTTGTATTTCAGTGAGCTCTGGCTGAGAGGGTATGTTTTATTGGAGATATAATCTCATATTTATAAGAGGAATGATTTATAGGAGAGGGAATAATAGGTGAGATAAGAGAGAGAAAGGAGAATTAATAGATTGATATCCTTGAGAAGATGCGAGAGATAAAGTTTAGTTTCTAAATAAAGGAGCTAGCCTTAGCATAGCAGTCCAGACAGGTTGTCCATAATACTGATAATATGGGCAAAGGCCGAGCGTATGGCCACAAATGCTATTGGGTGAGTAGATGTGGTAATGGGAGCTTCTGGAAATTCTCTCTTTGTTGTTTTTTTATTTTCTCATTTAAATAGAAGCAAGGTCATCTGGGCATGACTTTGGGGAGGGAATGTGTGATAAAAGTTTGAGAATAGAGAAGAAGGTATAAAGTCATTTTCTAGGAGAATGATAGAATGAAAGGTAGTAAGATTGCCAGACAGCATCAGGTACCTACTTGAAGTTAATTGTTCTAAAGACTTAATTTCTTTGTTGAGTTTGGTGCTTCTCTTCTTTTAAGCCTTGGTGTTTCTCAGGGGTTTGGTGATTCTTGATTTTCTGTCCTTTGTATTTGAGGATCCTGCTCATCTGCCTGATATGAAAACAGTAGTCTACCTCCCTCTAGTCTCAGCAGAGGAAGAATAAGTTATACAGGGAGCATATTTTCTTCAGGAGTCACCTGTGGATCTGTCCTTCTGCCCGGGCTACAGCTTGAGTTTGGGGGCAAATTTTATTGCTGCTCAGCACTTAACCCAACAGGGGTTTGTGGGTGGATAGGACTGCCCAGTTGCTCTTAATTTACCTTTGCATTTAATGAATTGGATTCCTCAAGGCCAGCCTATGCTTCTGGTATCTGTTGAGTAGGTTTAGTGCTTCCCAAATCACTCCTAACTTTGTATTCATTTTCTCCTGTATATATGTGTTTGAAGCTTTGATTTCTGTAGATTTTGTTTCCGTATGGATGTGATCTACTGCTTTCCATTTCTTTGGAGATTCTCCATCATTTATGATTTGTAAATGGCACTCTTTTAGTTTTTTTTAGATGTTATGTCTTCTTTCTAGTTTCTTAAAAATGTAATTACTGTCGCTTTCTAGAGTATTAGAGTGTTAGCATGTGTTCATTGTTACCATTTTGAATCAGTCTCTTGGAATTTTTTATCTGCATGAATAATATGCATTAACATTTTAAGAGGAAGGTCACTTTGTGACTTTTGTTGTTGTAAACAGTTAGCAATGATAACCAGGAGCAAGGGTTTCATTCAGGTTTTTGTTGATGTTTTTTTAAAAAAACAGTGACAAGATTGGCCAGATTTCAGTCTTTGAATGCATCAAGAGTCATTGAAATGACAGCATGTATTAATTCTTTTCACAGATAAATCTCCAGGTTAGCATCAGTTATGTTCAGTTCAGTTGCTCAGTCGTGTCTGACTCTTTATGACCCCAAGGACTGCAGCATGCCAGGCCTCCCTGTCCATCTCCAATACTCCTGGAGTTTACTCAGACTCACGTCCATTGAGTTGGTGATGCCATCCAACTGTCTCATCCTCTGTCATCCTCTTCTCCTCCTGCCTTCAATATTTCCCAGCATCAGGGTCTTTTCCAGTGAGTCAGTTCTTTGAATCAGGGGGCCAAGTATTGGAGTTTCAGCTTCAGTATCAGTCCTTCCAGTGAATGTTCAGGACTCATTTCCTTTAGGATGGACTGGTTGGATCTCCTTGCTGGCCAAGGGACTCTCAAGAACCCTCTTGCTTTTTCGATGATCCATTGGATGTTGGCAATTTGATCTCTGGTTCCTCTGCCTTTTCTAAATCTAGCTTGAACATCTGGAAGTTCACGGTTCATGTACTGTTAAAGCCTGGCTTGGAGAATTTTGAGCACTACTTTATTAGCGTGTGAGTAGAGGGCAATTATGCAGTAGTTTGTGCATTTTTTGGAATTGCCTTTCTTTGGGATCGGAATGAAAACTGACCTTTTCCAGTCCTGTAGCCACTGCTGAGTTTTCCAAATTTGCTGGCATATTGAGTGCAGCACTTTCACAGCATCACCTTTTAAGATTTTAAATAGCTTAACTGGAATTCCATCACCTTCACTAGCTTTGTTCATAGTGATGCTTCCTAAGGCCCACTTGACTTTGCATATCAGGATGTTTGGCTCTAAGTGAGTGATCACACCACATGATTATCTGGGTCATGAAGATCTTTTTTGTATAATTCTGTGTATTCTAGTCACCTCTTCTTAATATCTTCTGCTTCTGTTAAGTCCATCCAATTTGTGTCCTTTATTGTGCCCATCTTTGCATGAAAAGTTCCCTTGGTATCTCTAATTTTCTTGACGAGATCTCTAGTCTTTCCCATTCTATTGTTTTCCTCTATTTCTTTGCACTGATCACTGAGGAAGGCTTTCTTATCTCTCCTTGCTATTCTTTGGAACTCTGTATTAAGATAGGTATATCTTTCCTTTTCTCCTTTGCCTTTCACTTCTCTTCTTTTCCCAGCTATTTGTAAGGCCTCCTGAGATAACCATTTTGCCTTTTTACATTTCTTTTCCTTGGAGATGGTCTTGATCCCTGCCTCCTGTACAATGTCATGAACCTCGATCCATAGTTCTTCAGGCACTCTGTCTATCAGATCTAATCCCTTGCATCTGTGTGTCATTTACACTGTATAATTGTAAGGGATTTGGTTTAGGTCATATCTGAATGGCCTAGTGGTTTTATCTACTTTCTTCAAGTCTGAATTTGGCAATAAGGAGTTCATGATGTGAGCCACAGTCAGCTCCCAATCTTATTTTCGCTGACTGTATAGAGTTTCTCCATCTTTGGCTGCAAAGAATATAATCAGTCTGATTTCAGTATTGACCATCTGGTGATGTCCATGTGTAGAGCCTTCTCTTGTGTTGTTGAAGAGGGTGTTTGCTATGACCAGTGCGTTCTCTTGGCAAAACTCTTATTATTTGCCCTGCTTCATTCTGTACTAGATTTGCCTGTTACTCCAGGTATTTCTTGACTTCCTACTTTTGCATTCCATTCCCCTATAATGAAAAGGACATCTTTTTTGGGTTTTAGTTCTAGAAGGTCTTGTAGGTCTTCATAGAACCATTCAACTTCAGCTTCTTCAGTATTCCTGATTGGGCCATAGACTTGGATTACTGTAATATTGAGTGGCTTGCCTTGGAAACGAACAGAGATCATTCTGTGTTTTTGAGATTGCATCCAAGTACTGCATTTTGGACTCTTTTGTTCACTATGATGGCTACTTCATTTCTCCAAAGGGATTTTGGCCCACAGTAGTATATGATGGTCATCTGAGTTAAATTCACCCATTCCAGTCCATTGTAGTTTGCTGATTCCTAAAATGTCAATGTTCACCTTTGGCATTTCCTGTTTGACCACTTCCAATTTGCCTTGATTCACGGATCTAAAATTCCAGGTTCCTATGCAACATTGCTCTTTACAACATTGGACTTTACTTACATCCCCAGTCACATCCTCAACTGGGTGTTGTTTTTGCTTTGGCACCATCTCTTTATTCTTTCTTTTCTTTTCAATTTAAATTTATTTATTTTAATTGGAGGCTAATTACTTTACAATATTGTATTGATTTTTCCATATATCAACATAAATCCACCACAGGTGTACACATGTTCCCAATCCTGAACCCCCCTCCTACCTCCCTCCCTGTAACCATCCCTCTGGGTGATCCTAGTGCACCAGCCCCAAATATCCTGTATCCTTCATCGAACCTAGACTGGCGATTTGTTTCTTATATGATATTATACATGTTTCAATGCCATTCTCCCAAATCATCCCACCCTCTCCCTCTCCCAGAGAGTCCAAAAGACTGTTCTACATCTGTGTCTCTTTTGCTGTCTCACATACAGGGTTATCGTTACCATCTTTCTAAATTTCATCATCAGCAGCAGCATACTGTATTGGTATCTTTCTTTCTGGCTTACTTCACTCTGTATAATCAGCTCCAGTTTTGTCCATCTCATTAGAACTGATTCAAATGTATTCTTTTTAATGGCTGAGGAATACTCCATTGTGTATATGTACCACAGCTTTTTTATCCATTCATCTGCTGATAGACATCTAGGTTGCTTCCATGTCCTGGCTATTATAAGCAGTGCTGCAGTGAACATTGGGGTACACGTGTCTCTTTCAATTCTGGTTTCCTCGGTGTGTCTGCCCAGCAGTGGGATTGCTGGGTCATATGGCATTCTATTTGCAATTTTTTAAGGAATCTCCACACTGTTTTCCATAGTGGCTGTACTAGTTTGCATTCCCACAAACAGTGGAAGAGGGTTCCCTTTTCTCCACACCCTCTCCAGCATTTATTGCTTGTAGAATTTTTAATCGCACCCATTCCAACTGGCATGAAATGGTACCTCATTGTGGTTTTGATTTGCATTTCTCTGATAATGAGTGATGTTGAGCATCTTTTCATGTGTTTGTTAGCCATCTGTACATCTTCTTTGGAGAAACGTCTGTTTAGTTCTTTGGCACATTTTTTGATTGCCAAGTCTGGGTCAGTCTCTTGTGGGGTCACTACTCCTTTCTCCTGGGTCCTGGTGTGCACAAGGTTTTCTTTGTGCCCTCCAAGAGTCTGTTTCCCCAGTCCTGTGTAACTTCTGGTGGCTCTATGGTGGGGTTAATGGCGACCTCCTCCAAGAGGGCTTATGTCATACCCAGGTCTACTGCACCCAGGGCCCCTCCCCCTGCAGAAGTCCTCTGCTGACCCATACCTCTTCAGGAAACACTCAAACACAATTCTGTCTCAGTCTCTGCAGGGTCTCTGGGTCCTGGTGTGCACAAGGTATGTTTGAGCACTCTGAGGGTCTCTGATGGGTATGGGGTTTGCTTGTAAACAGGATTTTGCCCCTCCTACCTTCTTGCTCGGGCTTTTCTGCCCTTGGACGTGGGATATCTCCTCACAGCCACTCCAGCACCACACAGTCGGCACTCTAGCACCATGCAGCCATGTTAGCATATCTGTAGTCATATGCTCTACCACTAAGCTATACCCCCCATGGTAGTATGTCTGAGCTGTATGTTTGTAAAATTACTCTGGAAATTGTGTTTTTTATTAGCATTTCCTACTTTACTACTGTTTTATCTGTTTTGTAGCTGATCTCTATGGAATCAGTTCCTGTTTCTTGATCAGTGAAATAATATGTTTCAGTCTTCAATCAGGTGATTTTAATTCTAGCCATAATATGTTTAAGACCCATAAAGATAGTTCTAAAGATAACGGTGTCTTTCAGATGTTTACTTTATCCCTTGTTATTTAATAGGTTTTGTAATCAGTTTCTAAGGCATTCTAAAGAATAAATCTTACAGTTAGGGAGCTGACATTAAGGACCTGCTATGTATCAAGCAGTGTCATTTCATTCAATCTTCATTGTAACTTCATCTATAAAGAAGTTCATTCCATTAAATAAAATTTTTGAGTAAAAATTGATCATTAAAGTTATGTCTTTCCCTGGAGAGAGAGATTGTGGCTTCCCAGTTATCAGACCATTTATATAAAAATTCTGTTTAGCACAATATTGTATTCATGTGAAATTACTTTGCTCTAATTGAAGGGAAATTGGTCTAAACAGTGCATATTTTTGCTGAACATTGTTAAAAAAAAAAAGTTCCCAAAAGGCACATATTGCTTAGTGTATCTTCATAATGTTGAAACTGGTAAATTTAAGGACATTAGTCATTTGGATTGATTTACAGCCACATTATTTAGCCTTTTTTATTTAGCCACATTATTTAACCCACATTTTTTGCCCTTTTGTAATGTAAATTAGTTGGAAATAGAGGACTTTGAAGGGATAGGAATCTTTCAGGTTGATCCCATTCTCCAGGAGGAAACCATCCTACAAAATAGGAGCACCACTGACATCTTCGATTTTGGAGGTTGATGAAAAGAGCTGAGAGGCTGGTTATCTGTAGATTACTGTTATATAAGGTATTTAAGGAAAAGATAAGCTATTGTTTTGGGGAGATGAAAGAAGTGAAAGTGTTAGTCACTCAGTCGTGTCAGGCACTTTTGAGACCCCATGCACTGTAGTCTACCAGGCTCTACCATGGAATTTTCCAGGCAAGAATACTGAAGTCGGTTGCCATTCCCTTGTCCAGGGGATCTTCCCGACCCAGGGATCAAACCCAAGGCTCCTGCTTTGCAGGCTGATTCTTGACCATCTGAGCCAATAGGAAATGCACTTAGAAAGTTTATCATACTATGTCTGTTATGTTTTCAATTTTTATGTTTCAACCAGTTTTAAAATACAGTTTTAACAGTTTGAACTTAATACTATTCATTTTAGTACATTGGTTTTTAGTATAAAACTTCCAGTATTTACACCACAAGTTCCCTATTCTTGATTCTTAACTTTGCTAAGTTTGAAGAATGGCTTTCTGTAATTTTTCAAGGTTACTTGGACATACAGTTTTTAATTCTTTGGCTCTCTGAAACTAACCCATGAAATATAACACATGAAATATTACTTGGCTGAATAAAAAAATAGAGTTAACAGCTTTTCTTTGTATCTATAAGATATTTTGTTCTGTTGGTTTCTAGTTAATGCTGCAGAAGAGAAGCCTAAAACTAGTCAAATTTTTGCTTCCTTTTTCCTTAGTGCTTATAGGTGGCATTTGGTGTGTGTCTTTTATATGTCTTTTGTATGGATATTTTAAATCTTCATATGAAAATAGCTTTTTAAAAATAACTTTTATTCTTATACTCTTAAAAATAAAGGAAAATATAAAGGAAAATTGCCTGTAATCCAAGTAGGCTACAGTCCATGGAGTCGCAAAGAGTTGGACACAACTGAGCCACTTTATTTCACTTGTGTATATAATATGCACAGAAAAAAATATGCAAAACTTCAAAGGTTTCAATTTCTCAGAGGTGGGATTACAGGCAATTTTCCTTTATATTTTTCTGTATTTTTTTTAAGAGTATAAGAATAAAAGTTATTTTTAAAAAGCTATTTTCATATGAGGATTTAACATACACAAACGCATTTTTTAGTATTTATTTGATCAGAATTGGATCATAGTAGCTTTTAAAAAGGTTTCTTTTTAAAATTGAAGTATATAAGGCATATATTTGGAGAAGGAAATGGCAACCCACTCCAGTATTCCTGCCTGGAGAATTCCATGGACAGAGGAGCTTGGTGGGCTACAGTCCATAGGGTCACAGAGTTGGACAAAACTGAGTGACTAACACTTTCAAGGCATATATACATTGAAGTAGCCCAATCTTAAATGTGCAGCTTGATGTGTTTTTCATATGTATTCCTATGTGAAATTCAAATGAAGATATAGAGCACTTCCAGCTCCCTAGAAGGTTCACTGACATTCATCCACATTGCTGCATGTATCAGTAGTTTCATTTTTTCTTTTTTGGTATGAATTTTTCAATTGTAAAATATACCCACAATTCATTTATTCATTCTGTTGAAATACATTAAGACTGGTTCTAGTTTTTGGCTCTTATGAAAAAAAAAAGGTACTGTGAATGCTCCTCTATGTATTTTCGATAGACACACACACTCATTTCTCTTGTGTATGTACCTAGGAGTGGGATTGCTGGGTCACAGGATAAAGGTATGTGTAGCTATACTAAATAATGCCAGACAGTTTTCCATAGTATTAATAGTTGTCAAAAGTGCATTCTCAGCAGCAGTGTTTAAAGTTCCAGTTATTTCACATCTGTATCAACAGTATTGCTAGTCCTTTAAATTTTAGCTGTTCTGGTGGATGTGATATGGTATATATCATGGTTTCCCTTGCATTTCCCTGATAAGTAATGATATTGAGCATCTTTTCATGTAATTATTAGAGATTCAGATATCTTCTTTTGTGAAATGTGCTTCATCAAGTCATTTTTTTGAAGTATGGCAAAACCAATACAATATTGTAAACTAAAAAATAAATAAATAAATAACAATAAAATAATTTTAAAAATTGTCGTTTTCTTTAGTCTGCCTTAACCTCAACCAGTTCTTCAGTCTTTGCTTTTTTTGATAGTATCAGAGGCCAGTTTTTTATAGAATGCCCATTAATTGGGTTTGATTAATATTTCCTCATGATTAGAGTCAAATCATGCACTTTTGACAGGAATACCATGTACATGGCATTGTATTCTACTCAGTTCAGTTCAGTTCAGTTGAGCAGTCGTGTCCGACTCTTTGCGACCCCATGAATCGCAGTACGCCAGGCCTCCCTGTCCCATCACCAACTCCCGGAGTTCACTCAGACTCACATCCATTGAGTCCGTGATGCCATCCAGCCATCTCATCCTCGGTC